>JASDQU011176723.1:0-23231 GCA_032191745.1 Picea mariana
CAACTTATACTTTTAGTTAAAGCAAGCCATCCATGTGGCAAAATGAAAGCAAAAGAGGAAATAACGATTTTAAACCCCCTAAGTGCCTATGTGTTTTGACTAATCCCTTTATATGGAGAGGGAACTAAGTGTGGTGCAGATTACAACATGCATGAAATCATTTTTAAGAAGGCTAAGGGCCTTCCCCAAATCACAAAAAGGCTTACAACGTGTATTTTTCTGCACAGGTGCGCAGGTCTCAGAGTAGACAGAGGCGCACTGAGCACCTATACATAGACCGAGACAGGCTTTTGGGCGTAGGTGCGCAGAACAACACTGTAATTTTGGCGCATGTGCGCATGATACGCGACCGTGGGCCAATAAACCCGCGCACAAATGATACACAGCCGTGAAGAAAATTCTGGATGGAATTCTCTCAATTTAGCTTTGAATTGGATGTTTTGCAGGTCGTCTTAGGCCGGTTAAGGTACCTGCAGATCAAATAAACCAAAAGAAGAGCTAGAAAAACCCAAATGGGGTAGGAAATTGATACCTTTCCCCAGTGGAGTCGCCAATTTTTTTCACCTCTTTCGTCACCTAAATGAGCAAAATAGAGGTGCTTACAAGATTAGTTGGGTTAGCTAAGCAAGACAACTGTAAAGGAAAGGGTTAGAAAAAGAAACATAAAAGAACAATCTAAGAATTAAACTAATAAATGAAAGAACAACTAAACTATTGAGCATAAGGACATAAGAACAAAAAACCAATAAGACTCATGTCACCAATGGCAAGGATTATATTAGTGAAATAAAACACCAAGAAGAAAGAGGACTTTGGGTCCCTTATTCCTCCAAGGGAGGGCTCTTGGACCCCCACAACTAAGGTCTTCTTACAACTTTGAAAGAAATGGTGAAAGAATCCCAAGCTAATCTACTCAAGAGGTGAGATGGATTTCCCAATGTAATGATGCTAGTATACTCTTGATGAGAAAAGAGGATTCCCCAAGAGAATAGCAACAACATAACCTTGCAAATGAATTCCTTGAAAATGAAGTGCACCCATGGCCTTGTTTTATAGCATCACTTTGAGGTATTTTGCAACCAACTTTTAGTGTGAAAAGGGGATATTTAGGGCATTTTTAGGTCTTTGACCAGCCACCCAATCGGATCCAGCCGAGATTTAGATGTCAAATCAACTTGGAAGCTGAACCAGAAGTGGGTGGGAAGCCGACCAATCTCATAAATGCATCGTTCTCAAGTGTGTGCGGCTTTTAGCGACCATAGTCGTGCATCGTGCACATGTGCACTTTTTGTGCATTTTTGGTTTGCGCATGTGCACGCACGCCCTGTGTAGTCGCAATGCACCTTAATTTTATCACTGGTTGTATAGTTTTAGACCTTTTGGAAATGCTTTTGTGGTAATTTTGGTCCATGGGTGACCTCATAACTGTTTGAAGATGTTGGATTCCTGTAACTGCGGATGAAATTTTAGTGATAACATATGCCCCCTGATGGATGAGGTTACATAGCTTCAATCTTTTTAGGATCCACCCTAACATCGGCCTTGCCAACATGATGACCCAAGTAATTGACTTCCGAGCAAAATCACATTTAGATTGTTTCAGGAAAAGTTGGTGTTGAGAGAGTAGATGGAGAACTTGATCCACATGAGCAAGATGGTCTATCTAGTTTTTTCTATATATGAGGATATCATCAAAGAAAACTAAGACAAAATGATGGAGAAAAGGACGAAATAGATGATTCATGAGCCTTTGGAAAGTGGAGGGAGCATTACACAAGCCAAATGGCATGACCAAAAAATCATAGTGGCCCTCATGAGTTCTAAAGGTATTCTTAGGAATGTCAACCTCTTTCATATGGATCCGGTGGTAGCCAGAACGAAGATCAAGTTTAGTAAAGAACTAGGCGCCACTCAATTCATCCAAGAGGTCATCAATGACAGGAATGGGAAATTTGTCTTTAATCGTGAGTTTGTTGAGGGTGCAGAAGTCAGGACACATGTGCCAATATCCTTCTTTATTAAGGACCATGACCATAGGAGAAGAGTAGGGGCTCGTACTAGGGCGGATAACACCCACGTTAAGCAGTTCTTGAACTATTTTATGAATTTCATTTTTTTGGGAAAAGGGGTGACAATAGGGATAGATATTGGGAGGAAGGATTCTTGGGACAAGGGGAATGGAATGATCATGAACACCACAGGAAGGAGGGAGTACCTGGAGAGTGGAAAAAACCACTTGATGTTTAGACATGATGGATTGGAGGTCCTGCGACACATAGGGTGTCTTAGTTGCTTGTATGGCACGAAGTTGGGCAATTACGCTAGAATGACCTTTTTTGAGCATCTTTTCCATGCGATGGGAACTAATGATATAAGAGGAATCGACAGTGATGCCTTGGAACTTATATTGTTGGCCCTCCTGGTTGAATTGCATGGTTAATTCCTTAAAATCCATGATAATGGGACCCAAATTCCTTAGCCAGTCTGCACCCAAAACAATGTCACAACCGCCCATGTCGATAGAAAACATATGAGATTTTAGGTGGTAGTCACAAATTTGGACACACATTTTCACAAAGCCCTCCACATTTCATGGACCCACCATTGGCAATCATGATTTGGAAATTATTGATTGCACGGATATAGAAATTAGTTTCTTGGGCAATGCGACGATGAATAAAATTATGGGTGCTTCTACTATCAACAAGAATGATGGCCTTTGTATGCTTGATGTAGCCAAATAAATTGACGGTTTTGGGAGTAGAGAAGCCAGTGAGAACATTTAGGGAAATGACCGATTCTACTTCGGGAGGGTTTGAGGGAGGGGTTATGTTAGTGGGTTTAGGTGACATACACACAAGGGGAGATTGAACATCCTCTTATGAAACACCCTCCGAGATGGCCATAAAAATATTTTGTTCCTTACACTTGTGTCCTGAAAAATAATTGTCATCACAATTATAACAAAGGCCTTTGAGTTGCCATTCAACCATTTCGGCCCTGGTCAATTTTTGGATCTTTAGTGGAGTAGAAGGAGGAGTGAGATTTACTGGTTTAGAGCGAGGAATAAAGGAGGGTTTCTAGTTTTGAGAAGAGACAACCTATTGTTCTTCCTTAGCTAATTTAGTAGCCTCCACCCAACTCTGAGGCCGAGCCATGAGGACATGGGAACAAATCTCATTCTTGAGGCCACTGATAAAACATTCTCGAAAAAAAGCATTAGACATGCCCTTTGTACAAAAATCCATCCCCTCAAAAGAAGCTATAAATTCTTCCACTGTGCTAGATCGTTTCAACTTTGTCAAATGACCTAAATGGTTGGTGTCAGTGTCAAAGTGTTCATAAATATCTACCACAAAGTGTGTCCAAGAAACATACCCTTGACGAGTAGTTTTTCTCCATTGCCACCATTTCCAACATTCTTGATCTAGATGGAGAACACCATACCAGAGTTTGGCCAACTCATCTGTAATTCCGTACAAAGAGAAATAATGTTCCATTTGAGTTACCCAACTAGTGGGATCCGAGTCATCAAATTTGGTCACATCCACACTCGAAAGGCGTAGGTCATGCTGAAAGTGATGGGGTTGAAAATTATGGGAATGAGAGGAAGTTTCAACTTTGGTATGCAAAGGTGGCTTAGATAAAGGGGGATCTGCAGGGATATGCAGCTTGGTGCAGATCATTGTAGCGATAGATTCAAGTTGGGTAGTAATGTCTTGTTTGAGGTCTTCTTTGAGTTCCTCAATTGAGGTGGCGATGGAGGAATGCATGTTTTTATTGATGGTGGCAATATTGGCACCGATCCGTCTCACTTCTTGTTGGGTCTCTGTGAAATTAGATTGCAAGGTATTGAGGCGAGATTCCAAGTCTTGGCTATGGGTATGGGCCATGATGACAAGGGAACTAAAAAGGGGTGGGTGGGGTCAAAATATTTGCTGAAAAATGATAGGTATGAATTTGATAAGGACGAAAAGAGAAATCCAATGGAATAGGTCTTAAATAATGGTGCAGCATGATCTAGACTTGTTTTTTTTTTTTACACCTATGGAGTTATACTCTGGTCTGAAGAATACTGCAGTGATGAAATGCCCAAATTATTAATCATGAATAAATGTGTAGTGATTTGGAAACTCTAATGTAGGAGACATAGTTGCGCGACAATATATCTTGTTTTTTTTGTTTTCTTGTTTCTGTTCCCAAAGGTTAGGTATTCAAGGGTTCTATAGACAAGGGTTTTCCCTGTGCTACAGCTCTCTGATATACATGTGGGGTCCAATAGTAGTATCCGAACCAATATCTCAAGGAACCAACTAAGGAGGCTAGACCGTGCCCTTAGCCATACTACCCGACTACCCAAGTACTACAGAGTATCTTACCAAGTGTTGTTTTCGGTGGCACTATAGCAGTCAGGTAGCCGATCGGTTTATCTAAAGAGGGCTTCAGGAAATCTATGTCGATCTATATATAGGTGTTTTCTGATACGCTACCACTCGAAGGGGTACCAACAGGGGTTACAAGGGTGGCCAACATATGTGCGCTTAAGTACCACTTGTATTTCCCGCATGTATTAATCCCCGACTGTGGGTTTATGCACATAATGACAGATCTTTGTAGCTTAAAGATGCCAGAATACGTCTCTATCTTGAAAAAAAATTTACCCACAATTTTTTGCCAAGGAAAGTGCTATGATACCACTTGTAATATTCCAGACATAAAAAGTATGGAGAACATAAAAAAATAGCTAGAAATGGTAGATGAACAACAATATAACCAGAACAACACCACAATAATACCAAAATGATACTAGAATAACACCAGAAAGGACACTTCGATTAATGAGAGCAATGCTCACTTGCCTCTTCAAGGGGGAAACCTCCAATAGAGCAGAGCTCTATTACAATAATATCCAAGACAAAAGTTCTCATACCCTCGAATCCTGTTTATACTAAATATGTCTATCAAAAGAACCATCTAGAGGAAGATCCTTCTAGAAGCAGAAGCTTCTATTAGGTCTTCTTACATTCGACTTATTCTTCCTTATTGTTAGGCCTTACTAATATTGACCTTTATTACATCGAAATATATTATTCTACCTACGTGAAAGGTTAGGTCCCTAACATTTAAACTCAGAGATCGGATTGGGGCATGAGTAGAACCATTGGAAACATATTCCATAGATGAAGGCATCTAGGGAATCATAGTGTGAATTAATGAAATGTGTCCTTCATAAATAGATGAGGAAACACCATGTATTCTAATTAATGAAATGTTTTATAATACACATGTTCTAACAATAATTATTACATGCACATTTCTTGCAGAATTAGAGGTACAAAAAGAAACTTTAGTTATTATATTAGGAATGGAGTTATGGAAGATGCTTAGGAATCTTACAACCATGAGGAAGAGATTAGAGGTCTACATGTCAACACGGGGAATGATGAGACATAGTCAAATGGAAGAAGAGATAGGAAATATCCTATAATTATGAGAAGTATTCTTAGGGAAGTGTAGAGCTACATGGATGATAATGAAATATTATGAAGGCTCAAGAAGAGATACTTCATATCTTAGACATGTTTCATAATCAGGTTAACAAATATTCTAGCACCAAGCAAGCAACTAGTTCTAGACATGCATCAACATCGATATCCCGTACAAAAAGGGATGATCATGGTGTTAGTGTCGGAAGTCACTCCTATATTGCAGCAGGAGCAGAGCCTGAAACCCATCAGTTTAATGTCACGATTTGTTTATAAAGGGATGATCAAATGGAAGTAAACTCAGAACAGTATCGTATCAACTCTAAAACTAGGCCAGGCATGCATGGGCGAGTGAGGTCTTAGATAAACTTCAAACAGTGAGTTGTAATAAGGGTGAGTAGGGGGAAGACTTGCATGAGAAGAGTGCAGGGGTCTATTATAAACATCAGGTTTCTAACAGACTGTGAGAAGAAACGTCCGAATGTAAGATCTTCTTACATTCACACGCATAAGACCAGAGAATGCAATAATGCAACAACAAATCCTTTATCATAACATAACTACAACAATTCATATGAATCATTTGATCATGAACTCTCTGGTATGAGGTAAAAACATAGATGGAGCAGGAAAACTGTTTGTCATAAAACAAGAAATCTCAAACACAGATGCACAACCATAGAACTAGAATGATCATTAAAACTTTACAGTCGGGAGCTTTTTTCTACCATCGATAAATACAAAAATGGCGAAAACGCNCGCCTACATATACTCAAAACAACAATGGCAACAGAATTGAGACATTGCATTAAAATCTTTGCGTCTGCATGGCTTCTGACAATCTGCACCTGCAATCTCTGAATGATCGTGCAACTTATGGCAGATGCAATCGAACTCCTGACAGTTCCATAGGCGAATTGACGTGCCTTTAATTTGTCGTCGGACTTTCCCATTATGGCAGAGGCGATGTTGAACCACCACCAACCACTTCAATAACTACTTCATTGGGATTGAGGATGGATCGGCCAAGTCAGCACTTTTTGGGACGTGGAAGACCCTTCGCGCTGCCACTTGGATTAGTTGAATGACCTGATGAATAGACATGGAGGCCAACACAAAAGATGGGGCGCATAACGGGAGTGGTCGCGCCAACACTATGAGGGTGAGATATGAAGTGATGAGGTGTGAGAGCGGCTATAGGGGAAGACATATGGTGGAAGGAAATAAGCGGATGGGGCAGGGGATGAGATATAATGGGCACACTTTTAGTAGGAGGATGACGTGGAAGGGAGCGGGACACATGGCAGGGGGTGAGTGGATGATGAGGTGGGAAAGGGACCACACGGACCAGAAGCGGGGAGATGGACAGATGACAAGATGACACGACAAGAAAGGGGGCCCCTCGTTGATTAAAAATAGAATGACAGAGGATGTCTGGGTTGTCTGTGCGCCGTTGATCCGGGCGCTCTTGATTACAGCCGTCGGAGAGATGCATCCTTGATTCCGGACCCCCCCCTCCACTTAAAGGTAGAAAGGCAGGGGGAGTCTGGAATCGCCCTGCGCTCCATTGATCCGGGTGCTCCGATCGTAGCCGTTGAAGAGGTGCGCCCACGATTCCGGACCCCCCCTCCTGCTTAAAGGTAGAAAGGCGGGGGGGGCTCCGGAATCCCATGTGCGCCGTTGATCCGGGCGCGCGAATCCTTGCCGTCCAGATTTGTTTTCCAATTAAACACGGATGCATTTGCATCCCAAACTTAGGGAAAGTGGGTTTTTATCCCACTCCTTCGCGTTTTACCCCCCGCTACAAGAAATATCTCTAACATTTGGCTCCATGGGGGATAGAGTCATCTCTGTGATGCTCTAAGGACTCTTTTGCAGATTCAGTGCCTTGATGTTGGGTTATGGAGTCATTTATTAAGATGAAAACCAAAACAATATTTACAAAAACAAAAGAGCCGACTGCGGCTCACAAAAAATACTTTTTCAAGAAATGCCCATTTACTGGGCCACTAAAAACTTCTTTGCCTTCCAGATCCTGCAACCTGTAAGTGTTGTTTGAAAATACTTCAAGGATCTTAAAAGGCCCAAACCAGAGGGCATCAAACTTACTGTGCTTGCCCCTGTCCTGCCTGGGTGCATCCCATTTGAGTACCAGATCACCCTGCCCAAATCGTTTCTTTCTGCTCTTCCTGTCAAAAGCCTGCTTGATCTTCTGCTGATGATTGTAGGCCTTGTTCATGACATGCTCTTTGATCTACTGTACTTCCACCATCTGATGAATCCTTCTGACCATATTGTTAGGCTCTTCTTCAAGGTCCTGGAGGAATTTCGCCACAGATAAGGCGAGCTGAGTAGGGAAAACGACCTCTGTTCTGTAAACAAGTTGGAAAGATGAGATGCCTAGGGACTTCTTTGTTGTCACTCGGTCAGCCCATAGAGAAAATTTGAGCTTCGAATACCAGGCTCTTTTATTGTCCTCTAGTAATTTCTTAATGAGATTGATCAGGCTTTTATTGGAGGACTCTGCCAGTTCGTTTCCCTGAGGATAATAGGGAGTAGAGTGAATTAGTGAAATCTCAAACTGTTCACAGAACTTGATCAAAGGCTCGGACCTGAAGGGGGTAGCATTGTCAGTGATAATTCTGCTTGGGCAACCAAATATGGCTATGATGTCTTCCAGGAAGCTGATAATTACTTAGTGGGAAGTGCTCCTGGCGGGGACAGCTTCTATCCATTTGGTGAAATAATCTGTCGCAGTCAGGATCCATATGTGCGGGCCACTTGAGGGAGGATGAATTTCTCCAATGAAGTCCAATCCCCACTGCTGAAAGGGTGTTGAAACTACTACAGGATTCAATGGTAGAGATTTGGGCTGCTGCTTTCCTGAGAACTTCTGGCATTTGATGCAAGCTCTGATTTCTCTGCAGACATCAGGGAACAAAGTGGGCTAGTAATACCCTGCCCAGAGGATCTTGTGAGCTGTGGTCTTCCAAAAATGATGACCTCTGCAAATACCTCCGTGGAAATCAAACATTACCTTCTGGGCTTCTTTCGGGTCCAGGCATCTTAAAAATACCCCTAGAGGGTCTTTCCAGTACAAGACTTGGTCAATGAGGCAGTATTTGATAGCTTTGAGCTTTAAAGATCTTGCCTTGCTTTTTTCCATTCCATCAAGAGGCCTCAATTCTTGCAGAAAGTACAAGATATCCTTGTACCAGGGGCATGCTGTCAGTGATAGGGCACCCTGAGAACTCTTGCTGGATGACTCGGCTTGCTCATTGATGAAGTTAACCCCCAAGGCCTTGCAATTGGATTCAGCCAGCAACTTGGCCAAACCCTGCCCCTTTATCAACTTGGTGGGATTAATCTCCAGATCAAACTCTAGGATCTTGGCGATCCATTTACCTCTCCTCCCATCTATGTCAGGCTATATAAGAATGTCCTTCACAGCGGCTGAAGGAACATATGCAGTGAATTTTGAGTGCAAGACATACACTCTGAAAGATTTGAGGGCTTTCACTAAAGCATAGGCCTACTTCTCCATGATCTCGTACCTGATCTCTACATCTCTTAATGCCTTGCTAAAGAATGAAATGGGTTGTTCTCGCCCTTCCTCATTTTTCTGCAACAAGACCGCTGCTACTGTATCATAAGAAGCAAAAGAAAAAATCAGAAAATCTTTGGAATAATCAGGACTGATTAGCACCGGTGCCTCAGTCAGTTCCCTTTTTATTTGGTCAAAAGATTCCTTGGGCTCAGTGGTCCATTTCACTTCATTTCCCTTCCTGAGCATGGCTGTGATGTGCTTCACTAGCTCAGCAAAATTTGAGACAAATCTCCTCAGAAAATTAATCTTCCCCAAAAAGGCCTGAACTTCCTTCTTAGATCTGGGAAGTGTCAGGGTTTGAATCACTTCTACCCTACTAGGATCAATTCTTACTCCCTCTGCTGATACTATATGGCCTAATAACTTCCCCTCCTTCATGGCGAACAAAGATTTTTTGGGGTTTAAAGATAGGACAAACCTCCGACACTTCAGGAAAACCTTCTTCAAGTGGCAGCAGTGCTCCTTGTCTGTCCTGGAGAAGACTGTGATGTCATATAGATATATTACCACAAATTGGTCCTTCTCCCCGATGAAGGCTATGTCCATGGACTGCTGAAATGTTGCTCCTACATTCATCAACCCGAAAAGAATTTTGGCATACAAGAACATGCCCCAAGGAGTGGTGAAGGCCATTTTTTCCCTGTCCTCGGGCATGACTGATACCTGATTATAACCAGAAAAACCATCAATCATGGATATTCTAGATGCACCGGTTACCCTTTGCAGTATGTGTTCCATGTTGGGTAGGGGATAGTTATCTTTCTTTGAGCTCCTGTTCAGGTTCCTGAAGTCGACACAAAGCCTGATTTCTCTGCTTTTCTTTCTTATCGGGACCAAGTTGTTCACCCATTCAGAATATCTTAAGGGGACAATGATTTGGGCATCTAGCAGTTTCTTCACTTCTTTCTCCATGACAGGTAGCAACCTGGGATTTATCTGTCTCAGCTTCTACTTGAATGGCTTAGCCCCTTCTTTCAATGGGATATTATGCTCAATGACAGATGTGTTATACGTCTTGAGGTCTTTGTAGGTCCATGCAAACACATCAACAAACTCTCTCAGCAACTCAGTATATTCAACCCTCTGCTCCTTGGTCAAACTCCTTGACAACTTGAAAAACTTAGGCTCCTCTGGTGTGCCTATGTTGCACTCAGGTGTGTCAGCATCATCACCTGAAACTCTACCCTTTACCGCCACATCATTCCCATCGAACAATCTTTCTAACGGGATTAGTCCTCTCGGAATGTAATTGCTTGGTAGTTGAATAATCTAGTGGTCATCAATTTTATTCAAAAACTCCCCAGGGTGATGGTCACCTTCCATGTTAGGGTTCTCATCTATGTGCAATGCAGAAAAGTTATCAACGGATTGGAGAGATTTCTCGATTTCCAAATCATCTTCAAATACCTTCCAATGCTTGACATTGTCCGATACAGAGGGCCTATATTTTATTTCAACATCAGGTTTGACCATAGGCGGTAGGGGGAATTCGAGCAAACTAGCTGAGACAGCTAAAGAATTGGCTCAAGTATTTTCTTCCCTCGGTATGAAAGAAATCTTAAAAGCCAAGAAAAAATGATCAACTAGGTCCCATACCTCATTTCTGTAATTCCTGAGCCGGGGATTTTTAGCACGATAGGCATTTCTGACCTACTAGATAATCAACTCAGCATCTCCAAATATTGCTATCTCTTTAATTCCCATTTCCTTTGCAGCCCTCATACCCAAAACAAGAGCTTCATACTCTGCCACATTGTTGGTGGTGTCAAATTCCATCTTATATGACAGGGATATGGTCTCCTGAGACGGTGACACAAAAAAAACCCCAGCACCTGCGCCTTCCCTGGAACAGGCTCCATCAAAAAACATTTTCCATATGGGGGCGATGGAAGGGGGGAGTTCAAGAGGAGTGGTGGGTGGATTTCTGAGCTTAAGAGGGGGCTCTGGGGTATGAGTAAGCTGCAATAGACTGGAACCTAAATCAGTGTCCAAGGAAAAAAGGGATGGTTGGTGGGATTGGCTTCATCGCTGATTATATAGGCCAATTGGGCTTCTTTGTATAGCCTCCTATGTTCTCCTCCGAACACTGGGATAGTAGCATATGTGAGGTCCATCTACAAGGTTCCCCCCAGTCTTTTTATCCAAGATCTTGACAACAACATACCGAACTTAGGGGGGACATCGGCCACTACAATATCCATGACCACACTTTTCATGGGCAGTTGAAACAAGGTCACAAACAGGTCCTGAATAACTCCAAGACATTGAACTCTCATGGAGTCAAAGGAATTGAGGTCATGGTAGGCTTGGGTGACTTCTATTCCTATCTCTTCCATGACAGTTTTGGGCATGAGGTTGTGAGAGGCCCCTGAATCCATAAGGCAATTATGCAACACTTTATCATGTATGTTCAGGGAGGTGTAGAAGGGAGGGGATGAATCATCTCTGTCTTCTACCATGGGACCTAGGACAACTGCTGGCCTTTCATCTTGGAGGTTTATGGAGTCTGCGGGAGGGCATGAGGCTTTGGACTGCAAAATCTCAGAGAAGCATTTTTTGAATTCTTCATGTTTGATTAGCTCGGTGAGGGGCACAGGGATTCTGACCTTTTGAATCTCATGCTCAAAATTAAAGGAAGATGTAAGATTTGGGATTTCTCTTATTTCAGGAACATGATTGTGGACAATAGGAGAGAGGGGTTGAGCCTTCTTACCTCTGTGACTGTCTGCTACTTCATTAGCAGGCTTCTCTATTCTAGTGGACTGCTCAGGAATATCAGGTGCTGCTGTCTTTTTGTCGGACCTCAGGTTATACCTGCCTCGGCCGCTGCTAGCCTTGTCTCCCTTACTCAATTCATTTAGCTGACTATCCATGAGAGACTCCTCGTAAGATGCCTGAGTGAGATGAGGAAAAGGAGGAGTATATTTTAAGCAATGGATTTTAGGATCAAGCTCATCTGTTTCTCTTTCTTCCTCATCGGCCACCAAATTGTTCTGAAAAGGGGCCTGAATTCTCTGGTCTTCTCTGTCTCTTCCCCTTTCTCTGTGCATAGTCGGGGGAGCAATATTATTTGGCCTTCTGAAACCTCCTTTGTTTTCGGTGCCCTGCGGACCTTTGTACATTTGCTTCCTTTCCACCTTCAATCTCTCCATCTCTTCAGACAAAAACTTCATCATCTGGGTCAGTTCATCCACTTGAGTGTGGGGCAACGATGGGCCAGAAGTTGAGGCTTCGGATCTTCCCTTTCTTCTGTCTGCATCGGCCTTGTTCCTTAGTCTGTCAGCTGCTAATATGTTGGATTCTACTTCTATGGCCGCATATTGCATTTGAGATAAGGAAGTGGCTCTTCTTTCTCTCAATAAAAGACAGAAATCAAGGTCAAATGCACCCGCATAGGAAATTTGGGCAGAGGCTTCTGAGGGCTTTATCTCTGCAGGAATCTTATTATACATTTTATTGAATCTCTTGTAGAAGTCAAAGACAAACTCTCCTTCGGTTTTCTTCAGGGACCCAAACTCTGTCATGTAATAAATGAAATCCTTCCTATCTCCCCACTGCCTCAGGAAAACACTATCCAAGGCTTCAATTCCAGCAATAGATCCGGGGGCCAGTCCCCTAAACCATTTCCTCACCTCGCCATCCAGGCTCTGGACGAAGACTCTCATCCAGACATCTTCATTTTCAATGTTTAGGTTGTCTGCATAACTATAGAAAGTAGCCAAGTGCTCTTCTGTAGTTATGTCCCCTTATCCGGTGAACTTGGGCATGTATTTCAAATAGTCTCCAGTAGGGAGAGGATTCATTGGATGGGGTAGAATTAAGGGAGAATACCTAGCAGCGACTATGGCGTCCATTCTATTCAGAGGGGGATTAGCGCCAGCCATAGGAATATTAGGTGGAGGAGAACTTGGAGGAGAAGGAGTTCGTGAAGGTGCTACTGGGAATGAGTCTCGAAGTGGAGTGGGAAACAAGAGAGGATTCAAGGAAAAGGCTAACGAACTCAAGTCAGTAGGTGCTCCTCTTTGTGCAGGAGTGGGAAAATCTTTTGTAGTCCCGGGTCTATGCCAAGGAACAACTTCAGAGGAGAGGGGAGTGACAAGGATTTCTCCTTCCAATCCTAGGCCAGGAGGGGAAAACTCAGCAGGAACACTCCCAAAATTCAAGAAACAGAAAACCTCTGAAGGAGGTCTACTAAGAAACTGAGGAGGTGAAAAAGGAGTTCTCACAAAAGGAGATGGCGGATTACCTGTTTCGGCGATGGAAACCCCTTCTGCAGATCTCTTTCCTCTTCTAAGAACCACCTCTGGGTCAGCTTCAGGTGTAGCTAGAGGCAGCTGTGGATGAGACCGCGTGTGTATGCCTCTGAAAGCCACAATTAACAGAGCAGGTTCTCCCCAGTGGAGTCGTCACAATGGAGTCACCAGGTGCACAATAGAAATCTTGATAATTTTGATATCTGATGCACCTTCAGAATCAGTTGATCGTTGTCATTCAATCCTGGGAAAATATTCAACTTCGTCCCCGGCAACGGCGCTAGAAATGTTAGCGTTGGAAGTCACTCCTGGATTGCAGCAGGAGCAGAGCCCGACACCCATCAGTTTAATGTCACAATTTGTTTATAAAGGGATGATCAAATGGAAGTAAACTCAGAACAATATCGTATCAACTTTGAAACTAGGCCAGGAATGCATGGGCGAGTGAGGTATTAGATAAACTTCAAACAGTGAGTTGTAATAAGAGTGAGTAGGGGGAAGACTTATGAGAAGAGTGCAGGGGTCTATTATAAACATCAGGTTTCTAACAGACTGTGAGAAGAAACGTCTGAATGCAAGATCTTCTTACATTCACACGCAGAAGACCAGAGAATGCAATAATGCAACAACAAATCCTTTATCATAACATAACTGCAACAATTCATGTGAATCATTCGATCATGAACTCTCTGGTATGAGGTAAAAACATAGATGGAGCAGGAAAATTGTTTGTCATAAAATAAGAAATCTCAAACACAGATGCACAACCATAGAACTAGAATGATCATTAAAAATTTACAGTCGGGAGCTTTGCTCTACCATCGATAGATACAAAAATGGCGAAAACGCCTACATATACTCAAAACAACAATGGCAAAAGAATCGAGACGTTGCATTAAAATCTTTGCATCTGCATGGCTTCTGACAATCTGCACCTGCAATCTCTGAATGATCGTGCAACTTATGGTAGATGCAATAGAACTCCTGATAGTTTCATAGGCAAATCGACGTGCCTTTAATTTGTCGCCGAACTTTCCCATTATGTCGGAGGTGATGTCGAACCACCACCAACCACTTCAATAACTGCTTCATTGGGATTGAGGATGGCCTGGCCAAGTTGACACTTTTTAGGACATGGAAGACCCTTCGCGCTGCCACCTAGATTAGTTGAACGGCCTGATGAATAGACGTGGAGGCTAGCGCGAAGGATGGGGTGCATAACGGGAGTGGTGGCACCAACACTATGAAGGTGAGATATGAAGTGATGAGGTTTGAGAGCGGCTACAGGGGAAGACATATGGCGGAAGGAAATAAGCGGATGGGGTAGGGGATGAGATATAATGGGCACACTTTTAGTAGGAGGCTGACGTGGAAGGGAGCGGGACACATGGCAGGGGGTGAGTGGATGATGAGGTGGGAAAGGGACCACACGGACTAGAAGCGGGGAGATGGATAGATGGAAAGATGACATGACAAGAAAGGGGGCCCCTCGTTGATTAAACGCAGAATGACAGAGGATGTCCTAGTTGTCTGTGCGCCATTGATCCGGGTGCTCTTGATTGCAGTCGTCGGAGAGATGCGTCCTCGATTCTGGACCCCCCCCCCCCTCCACTTAAAGGTAGAAAGGCCAGGGGGGGGGTCCGGAATCGCCCTGCGCGCCGTTGATCTGGGCGCTTCGATCGTAGCCATTGAAGAGGTGTGCCCCAGATTCTGAACCCCCCCTCCCACTTAAAGGTAGAAAGGTGGTGGGGGATCTAGAATCCCATGTGCGCCGTTGATCCGGGCATGTGAATCCTTTCCATCCAGATTTTTTTTCCAATTAAACACGGATGCATTTGCATCCCAAACTTAGGGAAAGTGGGTTTTTATCCCACTCCTTCGCGTTTTACCCCCCGCTACAAGAAATATCGCTAACACATGGAAATGATGGGAAGTCAAGAAGAATGAGAAGGCACCATAATTCTCCAAGGAAATCCACTAGAAGAACTCATGCAAGCTTAGGGCCAGGGAGTAGACCAAGTGTGTCTCATGTTCAGAGGTAAAGAAGAAGGCATGGGGAAGATACATTGAAAGGTGAAATCAGGAAAATAAAGCCATCTTCTTTAAATGGTGAACACTAGAAGGGTGAAGAGGTCAAGGCTTGACTATTGAAAAGGAAAGGCATCCATGATTACTCCTCTCGGGCAGAAGCTAGAATTTCTACCTACCACTTGCAAGGAAAGACATCCATGTGGTGGGATCAACTTAAGCAAGCCAAGAACCTCGATGAGAAAAGGATCCCATGGAGGGAGTTCAAAGGATATTTACAAGAGAAATATTTTTCCGAGCATTACTGTGAGAGAAAAATGAAAGATTTCTTTGAACTCAAGTTTGGAACCATGACAACAGAGGAATATGAGAAGCAATTCTTTGAATTTTTGAAGTATGTTGACTTCATCAAGGATGAAGAAGTAAAAATCCAAAGGTTTCTAAGTGGGTTACCCTCCTTCTACAGTGAAAATATTCAATATGATAACCCTAGGACCTTGGAAGAAACCATAAGGAGAGAAATACATATTTATGAGCAAAGCAAAGGAAGGCCATTTTTCCAAAAGGCTTGGAATGACAAGATGAAAGGGAAAAATGATCAAAGGCAGAAAGGTTAATGATCAAAGGCAGAAAGGTTTTAAACCACCCTTTTCAAAAATAACTCCCAAGCAAATTAGCAAGGTTAGGAAACCCAAAATGATCAAAAGAATGCATATTCATTTGGGAAAATACCAAAGCAACAACCCGTTCAATGTTGAGCATTTGAGGGGAATCACTTATATAGGGACTTCCCTCACAAAGGAGAAACAATGAGGATTTTCGACAACATTCAAGAGGTTGAAACAATGGAAGACATGGGAGGAAGCATGCCAAGGATTTATGCAACATTGGAAAACAAGAAGACATAGTATCAATCCCCCATGATCAAAGTGGAAGGTAATATTGACAACCAACCCATAACAATTTTGATTGATTCTAGAGCTAGCCATAGTTACATAAATGCTAACATTGTTGAAATATTTCACTTGCAAAGAAGTAAGCATAACAAATCTTTGTTAGTTCAGTTAGCCACGGGGTCTAAGAGGAAAATCAATGAGTTGGTTAAAGATTTCTCGATAGACATGAATGGAATTAGCACAAAGGTAGATGCAAACATCATACCATTGGGTTCATACGACTGCCTAATCAACATGGATTGGTTGGAAAAACATCATGCTATCCTATAATGTTACAAGAAGACAGTCACATGTCCTTATGAGGAAGATAAACAAGGCAAGATTCAAGGCATTCCAAGAGCTATAGTTGTTAGAGAGATTTCATCTATGCAATTGAAGAAGAGCTTCAGGAAGAGATGTCAAATGTTTGCAGCCCATATGGAGGAGGAAACCAAAGACAAAGTGGTGAGAATTGAATACCATCCAGCCTTGAGGGATTTTGAGGATTTTTTTAGAGAAATTCCAGGATTTCCACCAAAGAGAGACATTGATTTCTCTATTGATTTGGTGCTAGGAGCTTCCCTAGTGTCTAAGACACCTTACAGAACGGGCACACCAGAGATAAAAGAGTTGCATATGCAACTTGAAGAACTTCTAAATAAGGGATATATATGCCCAAGTGTGTCACCTTAGGGAGCCTTGGTTATTTTTGTGAAGAAGAAGGATGGAATCTTAAGTATGTGTATTGATTTCAGGCAGTTTAATAAGGTTACCATAAAGAATAAGTACCATTTTCCAAGAATTGATGATTTTTTTGATCAGCTGAAAGGTGCAAGAATATTTTCCAAGATTGACTTGAGATCAGGTTATCATCAAGTAAGGATAAAGGAAGAAGACATAAAAACGACAACATTCAAAACAAGATATGAACATTATGAATTTAGGGTAGTGCCATTTGGGCCATCAAATGCCTCAATTTTTTTTATGTTCCTGATGAATGGAGTGTTCAGGGAATACCTGGACAAGTTTTTGATTTTTTTCTTAGATGATATACTCATCTATTCTAAATTAGAAGAGGATCATGAGAAGCATTTCAGAATGGTGTTGCAAGTTTTAAGAGAGCACGAATTATATGCTAAGCTAAGTAAGTTTACATTTTATCAAAAGAATATTTACTACTTGAGGCATATAATGTTAGTAGCAAGGATAACAATGGATCCTAGAAATATAGAGGTCATTAAAGGATGGCCAATTCCAAAGAATGCAATAGAGGTTAGATCATTCATGGATCTTTTCAGTTATTACCGAATATTCATAAAAGGTTTTTCAAAGATTACAAGTCCAATCACTTCTTTGCAAAAGAAGGGAGTGAAGTTTGAATGGACTTCCAAGTGTGAAGAGATTTTTCAACAGTTGAAGGGAATATTGACAAGTGCACCAATATTAAAGATTACAGATCCAAACAAATATTTTGTTGTATGCACCGATGCATGCAAGGAAGGACTCGGTGGAGTTCTCAGTCAAAGGGACCATGTGGTATGCTATGAGTCTAAGACATTAAAAGAGAATGAGATGAATTATGATACACACGAATTGGAGTTAGCAACGATTGTACATGGATTGAAAATGTGGAGACATTAACTTATGGGTAAGAAATTGAAGCTAAGGATAGACCACTGTGGTCTGAAGCATTTGTTTGGACAACCAACACTAAATGCCATACAAACTAGGTGGCTGGAATTTTTGAGTGAATATGACTTTGAAATTAAGCACATAAAGGGAAAGGAAAATAAAGTGGCTAATGCACTTAGAAGGAGAGCTCATGAAGTGCATATTGCAGCCATCAACATGTACATGAAAAATATGAAAGGAAAAATTATTGCAACAACAAATTCAGATCAACATTATGTGAAAATAAGAGAGACATTACAACAAGGTAATTTTTAGAAGAAATTTAATTATTATAAACTGAAAGAAGATGGAAGTCTCATGTAAAGTGTTAAGGTGTAGAGAGTTGAAAAATGCAGTGCTAAAGGAGATGCATAGTGTGCCATATGTTGAGCACCCAGGATATCAAAATACAATTGTATTAATAAGAAGCCAATATTTTGGCTAGGAATGAAGAAAGAAGTGGATAATTACATAGCCATATGTATGGAATGCCAAAAGGTAAAGACAAAACATAGACACCCAACAACTTTGCTACATACATTTCCCATTTTAGAATGGAAGTTGGAAGTAGTTACAGTTGATTTTATTACTAGATGATAACCTGATGGAGGGTGAAATCTAGAGCATGTTGGAGTGTAATTGGAGTGAATTGGAGATGGAAAAATAAAGATCCAGGTTGTAAGTCATGAAGAGTGAACTCCTGTGTGAGTTGCACTAAAAAAACAAGTGTTTACTATTGGTTTGCTGATATTTTTCCTAGAAGTAGTTTTCCTTTGAGTTCCCAGCTGAGAGATTCCTAGCTACTTGTTCTAGAGAGACCCTGATAAATGAATGGCACATTCCTTGGGTTAATAATGATAAACGGATGGTACATCCCTTGGGTTATCCCTGATAAATGAGTGGTACATTCCTTGGGTTTGATAGGTCAAGAGGAAGAGAGTTGGTGGAAAATCAGGATAGATATAGGAAAATATCAATTGGGTTGATATGTTTATGAGTTGTGAGTGGATTGTGAGAGACTAACCTATTTTTTGGATTACTAGCCTCAACTCAAGGGTGATTGGATGTTGATATTTGGAACAAATAGTCTTATGGTTTGGTGGAACGTCTTTCCCAAGCAACTGGTTGCACAACTGTTGTGAAAATATAAGTGTTTTATCTTGCGGTTATGTTAAATTATGTGTTTAATTGTTGTGCGTGAAGTCTATTTATTTGGAAGTTATTTATATGTTGTTGTAATGAGTTGTTTAGTTGCATTTCATGTTGATCATTAACATGTTGTAAATGCATTTATTTTATGGTTGTATACAATAGCTAAATTTGTTTTGATTTGTAGCTAAAAGCTTAGGCAAGAAATGAGTTAACTATAAATGAATTAAATTAGTTAGCATAAATTTCATTTTTTTGTATATTTCGCACCATGATGTCCCTTGGTTGGGCTGGGGGACGTTGTAAATCTTCTCTTTCTTAAGTTTACATACTCAAAAAATCTCTGGTCCTTTTTCTTAAATTCTACTGTGTTCTCCTTGTATATGCTCACTGTCTCCCTGTGTTTGCACAAATGTGTTCTTCTACTTTTGTGTGTTGATACTCTTGCTAGCATCCATTTATTTGCAATATTTTCTATAAAACCATAACTATATTCTCTTCCATGCACCTATGCATTCTCTTTCATCTCCTACAACACTCCCTTTTCCTCTGTCAAAATAAATAAGATCAATCCAGGAAACGAGGTGGTCATACTCTTTGTCCATCCAACTCTCCATTCCTATATTCATTAGGGGTGGCTAGTTGTCAACTATCAACCCCCCTCATTAAATAATTTTCTTTAGCTACGATTTAGAGTAATCATGGTTATTTTCCTCCACATCATTTATCAATGTGTATTGGGATATTTTTCACATGAATCCCCTTTTCTTCCCCTTCACTAGTCCCTCTCATGGCATCATGGCCAATATGTGTGCTTCGCCCATCAATCAATTGTGTGACATTTTCCAATTAACAATAATACATTTACAATGTTTATATGTCATGGCATGGAAATCATTAGTCATTATTAATTACATATAGTCATGGGTTTGAAAATGGGGTGTTACACCCATTTTTTCGGTCAATAGGGAGGTATGTGATTTATTATCTAGAAAGGAAAATCCTGTCCATGATATTGTAGAGTACTTGTACGTGGGGATGGATTGTAGAGGATGTACAAACATCCAATTTACAACAGAAGAGACAATGTATGAGAGAGGGAATATTATCGTTATGTTTTGATCAAACTATTTACATATTTTTATGTCTTATTTAATGCATATGTAATTAATTGTAACATTTTATTTCAAACATCTTATTATTATTATCTATTGTTTTGTAGATATTAGCACATATGTTGGGGATAAGCCTCCCCAAAATGAGGATTGGGTGATGGAGGAAGATGATCAACCTCTAGCATATAGACCCCACATGACATGTAAGACAGATCAAAGAGTCCAACTAGAGGTGGTGGATCAACTATGTCATATCATGACTAGTGACAGAGTGGTGCCTGCACTCGTTAGAGACATATTATGAGTAAAGTATCTCTCTACTATATGGAGGAGTTTTCCTCATGACATAACAATGTTGATGCCTCATATTTTTTTGTGTCATCAACCTCATCAAGACATTGAAGGGTGTTTCTCATGATCCCAATACATCTAGCTCATCAGTAGAGACATCCGCATCATCTAATCCACCACATGGTCCTCCTCCTCCTATTGATTCTCCTCCACGTGAGTTAACTGCACCATCTACCAATCCTATTTCTTCTCATGCATATGTGTCTGAACCTGCATCCATGTCTGATCCTTCTCCTCCTCCTCCTAATCCTCTTGCTTCCCCTCCACATGTTCCTGAACTTGCATCCACATCCAATCCTCCTCCTCCTCTTCCTCCACATGTGTCTGAACCTACATTCACATCTAATCCTCCTCCTTCTACTTCTCCTCCACATGTGTCACAATATTACATTGATCCTCCTCCTTCATTTGTGTCACCATCCATTGATCCTTGTCTTTCTCCTAGTCCACATGTGTCATCATCCACCAATATCCCTCATTCTTCTCTTCCTCCACATCTGTCACAATTTTTTGATTCTTTGGACACTATGTTCACATCGAGTACTACTGCACATATTCATGATATTGATAGCGAGATGTTTGATACTGCACCTTTTTTCAAACTATATTTTTTAGGTAGATGTTCTTGATAGAGGCTATACCTCTGGTAGTACAGACACTAATGCACCTAGCTCTAGTGGTGGACCTAAGCTAGTACTGGTACTAATTGACATGTATATTTATTGTTTTCTATTTGGCTTGGATCTATATATGACATGTTTATTGTATATTTTATTGAGATGTATGTTTTACATGTATATTCATATGTATATCACTCATGTATATTATATTTTTAATATAATGTTATGCTTTTTGTTGTTGTTTGATTTAAAAAATGTATTATGAGTATGCTAATGACGAACATTGTTAATGATTTCTCTATTTTTATGTGAAATTTGATATGTATCATTCATTTAAATTTAGAGTTTCCATATAATGTTTAACTTTGATTACTTTTATGAAAGTGTTTAATTTGGATTGTGATTGCAAAAAGCTATAACCATTAATTCAATATAATGTTTAACTATTCTCCAAGGTGATTTTTTTGTTGTCCAACAAGATTAAATATGTCGATTAAATGTGTTTAAAAACAAAAATACTTTAATTTGATGAGTGAAATGATTGTGATTTGAATATATATGTCTTTTGGATATATTGTAATAACATTGTAACATAATTATTTACTAACTACAATGATGATAATAAAATAATAATGTTATTTTCTAATTTTTACTATTCAAAGATTACAAGACAAAGTTATAATATATTTGTTCACTAAAATCACAATTATTGTATATTATTAATATTTATTTTTTCCAAATATTTTGTTAATTTATATTATCCAACTATTATAATATATGAAATTTATTCAATTAAATTTAAAATACTAAATATAGAGAATAAAAAACATTTTGATCTATACACTTTCGATGAGATGGTTTCACAATTTTTTACTCCACTTTATCAATCTTGTATTAAAAAATAATATCWCCCAACATTTTATAATTAGTATTTTAAGAATTAATAAAATTGACAAAGGTTTCTATACTTTTAGATAAGTATGAATAATTAAAATTTTCCTTAATTCTGACTAGGCTCTAGAAAAATACTCTTTTAAAATTTCCATGTCTTTCCTATATTGACACTTATTTCAAGGAGAATGCAAAAATGATGATTAATATAAGTTTATATGATTATAAAACTAAGGATGGAGTGGAATAGGTGAAGGCCATGATAGTTGCACTAGTTAAGGTGGGGAATGCCATCAAAGTTGGTAATTCCAACACCACAAACGTGACTCCAAAACTCATCGATGTCACACAAAGTTATTTTGTTGGAATTCTCCTTATAATTACCATCAAAGTAAGTATATATTTATTTAAATTTTAATTTTTTCAAACAATAAAAAAGTTTGAGGTTTGAATATTTTTTAATATCTTCATTTTTTATTAAATAAAGTATAAATTAAAATAAATATTTGCTATTGTAAGCCATCAACTTTGTGATATATCAATTAATGTTTAGTAATTCAAAGCTTAACATAAACACATTTTAATACAATACAACATAAATTTGCTATAATAAACAATAAATATGACAATCAAAATATATCAAAACCACATCTTATGCTTGTACTATTTAATGTATTTTCAATATGGTGGTTGTAAATGGTTGTTAAATTTTATATCCAACATAATTATAAAATGAAGAAAACAAATTATAATTTTCCATTATATATACCCATAATAAAATGACACATCCACAATATAAATCTCCAAAAAAATCATTTACAAATCAGTCTTTGTTTCCATCACCCTGATTATCTTTGTCGCTTGGCATTGTAACATTGTTTTTGTCAAAAACATGTTTAGATATCGGATCATGTCTCAGTACAAACCAGCAATCCCCATCCAACACATATAGGTAAAAAAACACTTGGTTGAAATGTTTTGGGAAAAAATAAGGCTCCTTACTTTCAACCCACATTTGTTTAGAGTTAATACATATTAGCCCACTATCAAGATATTCCTTTACATTTATCTGGTCGAAGGTATCCCACCATTTGAAACAAAAAATAACACATTGAAATGATGAGA
>JASDQU011176726.1:8332-24017 GCA_032191745.1 Picea mariana
TAGGTGATGAGAAACACTTGCCTAGATACTTTTTAATTATTTTAACAATCTCTAACAACCTTGAGAGCTCTTAGTGATGAGAGCATCATCATATATAAAATGAGCATCAAACAACTATCCACTGCCAATAAGTGAGGTACCATGATTGATATCTGCCTCCAACCGGTAACCAAGAGCATCTGCAACAATCACATAAGACACGAGGATGATCTGTCCTGATCAATATTCTAAATAGGGACTCTGTTGGATAGGTTTCCTTCATGAGAATCTATTGAAAGCAATAGAGACACAATTTTATTTAAGAAGATATTAAAGCCTACCCAAGTTAGCATGTCTATATTGAAATCCCACTCACTATGTAAGAAGTCTAATTAAAATTAATTATATGGAATAAGATATTTTTGTCCATTTCCTTGGCCCCTTCAATAATTCTAATAGAGAATAAGATTATCTAGAATGAATCTTCTCTTCTCAGTCCTATCTACGTTTGCTTCATAATTCTACAAATCACCAACTCTATTAGTTAATGTTTTTTTAATAAAGCTTCCTTTTAACTATTAATAAAGAAATACATAGAGGGATTTAAGACAAAAAGAGGATTGCAATGAAAATCTCCATGAAAATGCCTCCAGGCCAAAACAAAAGTTAGGTATGGCTCTTAGTTAATKCTTTTGGAAGAACCTTACACGATAGTATTTTGAAAAAAATATGCTCCATCCTCCAACTAATTCACTTTTCAACCCTTTCAGGATAAGCTTGATGATACTTGCATTAACCTGTTGTTTCATTAGCTATTCACAACACATATTTGGGATATTTTCTCCAATTTTTTTCCTGTGTGAAATCCCATCCATCCATGTAGGTTTCTTGTTTACTGATCGTGCCTTTAATAATCCTTAGCAACTCATTTACATCTAAGAGCCATGGGAAGAGGCATCTCTGAAGTTTAGAAATTATAGGAAGAGTCGCCCACCTCATTATTTCCTTGATATGTCTCTCATAATTCTAACATCTTGTGGAGGTGTTAATTTTTGAGACATAAATGATTTCTTTTATTTCATTCTTTTATGTTCTTTCATCTCTACCTCTGGCTCTTTTAGTGCTAAATTTTTCTTTTTCTTTTTATGTGGGATTGTGAAAGTATAGCTTGAAGGAGTCCTCTGTTGATATTATGGTAGCTACTGGAGGTATTTACCTACACGTGTAAACCTGATGAGAATAGAATATTCCAGGAAGCAAGAAGAAACCCTAATGAGTTGGCTAATAATCCTAGAAGACAAGTTGGCTCAAGAAGATAATTGGTATTAGGTTATTAGCCTACAAGGGAAGAAGTCGGTGAAAAGAAATATTATACTAAGTAAATAGGCACCCATAATGAGAAGTCGGCCCAGGAAGTTAGCCAGAATCAGTATAAATATAGGAGGCCAGTCTTCATTCTCACAGGCATTCTCAGAACTGTAGAGCTCACTTGTGCGCACTACAGTTAGTCAGTTTTGTGTGCAAGTCTGGAGGAGAGTTGTTGTTGCAGCTGTTGCAGCTAGCAGATTACGTTTTGGCTTGGACTATCTCTTGGTTATGGTTTTGACTATCTGATCAGCTCTTGTTTGGTGTGCTATCCTTGGAGAAAGGTGTGCCACCCTTTGTTTGGCTATCTAGCCTAGGGTTTTCTTCCGGAGTGATTCTCTGTCAAGGTTAAGGTGCTCGGAGGGTGGCTTCGGCCTATTGACCACCCATTTAACATTGGTGGTCAATTCCATGTTCCATGAAGAGATGCATCATCAGATGCTTTGTTGTCAAAGATTTTTGGTCCTACAGGGCAGTGTTTGGCCCCAACAATTTATTTTGTAATTGGAATTTCCGCACCCTTGCATAGGTTAATAATGTAATAGGTCTACATGAGTCATGTCTAGGTCAGTTACCTTGGGATCAGTTCACTAGGAGAGTTCCTTTCACCGAGGGTTTTTTATCCTCAGGATATCAATTTGGCTTTTCAGTCTTAGTGATTTCCCTTGAGTTTTTCCCTCACACTTGCAATAATTCCTTCAAAGTGGTGAACGACGTTCTAGTGGGCTTATCTTTTGGTAACTATTACAGGGAAATCATTGTAAATGACCATGCAAGACATCTTATAGAGTCTCGTGGGATTCCATCGAGTCTAGATTATATTTTTTTAATTAATTAATTTTTCCTAAGTTTGGAGGATTGTTTATTTAATTAATTAATTATTTTTGAGCAATAATTGTAAAAACTAGGTCTTGGGGTTTTTGATAGGGGTATTTGTGCTCAAAAGAAATGGAATAGCACCTCCTACACCCATAGACCAATTTTCAGCTTAGTTGGACAATTTTAGCCATGGGTTAGTCCACCTGGAGTGTGAGTCAGTCTAAAACAACAATTTTAATTGCTAAAGTCCAAACATGGCAAAAATGTATTTTTGTAATAATGAGTTAGAAGGATGAAAAATGATGGATAAAGGTTGGAGAGAGACCCCCTAAGCATAACTTTACCCTCCCAGCCTTTTCCAACCTATTCTAACCCTCTAACACCCTCACATCACTTAAAAATCACACCCCCTAGGGGGATTGACGTTTTTCCTAGTAAAAAACGTTATTAATTTTATTTGAGTGGTGCTTTTCCCCCCTATCATGTGATTTCACTCCATTTAGCCTCCACATCACCTCCTAGGGTGATCCCACTTCATTTCCCTCATTGATTCACCTCCATTCTTTACTTGTTCCCAAAACATTGTGCTCTCCAAGGAGAGTTACGTTTTTTTTTCTCTCCAAGGAAAATTCGTTTTTAATTATTGGGGCCTCTTCCATTTCCCTAGAAATTATCCCGTAGCCTTCCCACTTTCTTTTTTGTAATCCCAACACCTCCCACATCATTCTACACCCTAGATCTAAGATCTAAACCCTAGATGGTGTGCCCTAGCCTTGAGATCTACTCTTATGCTTGGTGGTGGACACTTGGCATTGATCCAAGAGATGTAGGTTTTCCTCTCCAAGTATAAATAGATCCCTTCCCTCACTCCCAACTCAGCATATCTTGAGCTATTGTTATGCTACTTGATTTTTCACTCTCTCTCTCTCCATCATTCCATTTTTCCATTCTTGCTCTTAGGGTTTTGGAGTAAGTACTCTCCAAGATCTATTTTCTTGAGTAATAAAGAGAAAACTTTGGAGGATTATTGGAAGAGTTATGCACATGTTTTTTCTTGCCATACACATGAGGTAATCTTGTTCTAATATTTTGTTGGGTGATTGCATCTTTGGATCCTAAGGTAAAATGTTATTTGGGTAGATCTAGTAATGCACATGCTTGTAGATCTATATATCTTAAATGCTTAATAGGATAGAAATGTCATATTGTTAATGCATGAAACATGTTGTGTATCGTATGCTATCAATTTTCAAGATTTTTGCAGGTTTAGCTTCAAGGCATCATTGGGAACACCTCGATTATGAAAGATCCCTTGAGCCATACTCAAACTCCATCTCTTTCTCAACTTTACTCTTCATCTATATTGTTGTTCACTTTCATACATTTCAGCTAACATAGCTTAGTTAGATAGGTCATTTCTATACACATATACTCTCTCTTTCTTGCGGAAAGTTCTTTCCCTAAAAAGAAAGGGTTTTCTTTCATTTTTCTTGGTTGTGTGTAGCTCTTCTAGCAAGCATAGCTTGCTAGTTTTGCAGGTTTCAAATATGGTTGAGAGGACTCTTGGCTGCCCCAAAGACATCCACACAACACTAGAGGGCCCTCCAAGGGGTTTGGTAACTATCTCTCAACCCTACCTTGCAGTTTTTTAGCATTTTGGTATGTTTTTCCTTCTTTTTCTTGCTTGTTAGTAGTTTACACTTGTAGAGGAAGGAGTGGTACGGCCTCCCTCTTTGTGTAATCTTGTTGGGTAGGTAGATCTAGCTAGGGTTTCAATTCTTTTAGCACTTTTTCTCTCCTTTGAGCTAGGACGTGAGGTTTAGAAGGTGAGGGGCACCTTCTCAATCTAGGATGTGGGGTAGATTTGTCTTTTGTTTACTTGCTTAGCTTCTCTCTCTCTCTCTCTTTATCTTTTCTTGTTTTCCCTGATCATTAAATCTCAACAAAAATTAACATAACTAAGCAAAATCTTATAATAATACCTACCTAGTTGGGAGAGGAATACCCCAATAGGTAAGGTTAAGTGTTGATGTGATTAATGTGATCTATGGTTCAATGATATAATTTTCTTATGTTTTAGATCTACATCGTAATCTTAAGCCTATTGGGAAACACTTAAATAACCTAACTAGATCTATCATATTACTTAGTTTATTTCAAGTCTATTTTCTTTCTCTCTCATGCACATGGTTTAGATCTTAAATGCTTAACATCTAAGTGCTTGATAAGTAATTGGTTTATTCTTTCATTGCTTATATCTATTGGAAGCCACTTGTTTAGGCTTGAATGTTGCTACATGGTTAATAAGGCAAACAGACACTAAATTTTCTTTCAATCTCTTGAAGGCAAGTTGTTCTTACCCTAGTGCTTTTCTCTATAGCAAGCTCTTTAAGTGCATGTGATATATCTTTCTTTTTCAGCCATCTTATTTTCTTTATATGTGTTGTTATACTTAAATTGCATCATCTTGAAGCAACACACTTAAAAGCTAATAACAGTTTCGGCCATATCACTAAACTGCAATTTTAAAGTGTCTTAAAATCTTCAAATCACTCTAAAAATCACCTAAAAGTCTACCTAATCATTATATACACTTAACAGACTATTTAAGGTACCTTAGACCACCATCTTCACCATCTAAAACGGGGCTTGAGGAAAACAATGGAGGGTAGTGGCAGGGGACTGTCTCATGGCACACCAGGTGTGTGTCCTCTCCGGGAAGTACTCTTGTTTTGGGATGACCTGTGAAGCTAGGGTGGCAACACTTATTGAGCATCCAGTAGCTATTTGGAAATAGGAGGAGGAGGCTTTGGTGAAAGCTTTAATAAAATCTGATAAACCTTAAGAAAGCCTAATAATTAAACCCTAGACCAAACCTAATAAACTACTTGTGGGTTTAATAACTAAGAGTGTGAATCATCTTCAATAATCTTTATAACAATTGTGCTTAAATATTTTAAATCTTTGGAATGTGTTGATGATGATCTCATAAATGTGATGTTTTGTTGATGCTTTAATCTTTGATATCCTGCACACATATAAGTAAAACGTGGTAAGCTTGCTCTTGTATCATTTGACCTTAGCAATTTTACTTGTAATTATTTGTATCTAGTATTTTTTGGTTCAGTTTATTCTTTTGTAATCTTGTAAGTAACTTGTAATCTATTGTAATGAAACACCCTTTAACATAATTGACCCCTTGCCCAATCTTTAGGCACTAGTCTTAGTTGACCTAGGGAAAAGGATTTCTTTACATACTAACCCTTGCACTTTGCATTGTTGCTTTAGCATCTTAGGATTAGAATCCCCCAAACCTTGTAAATAATTAAAACTACCTCCTAGAACTTAACTTTAACACATATAGTAACTAAGGTCTACCCCCTTTGGCTTCCCTAGGAGTAAGCCTAGACAGAAGAGGTTTCGGTCAAAGTGATAACGTGGGCTGTGAACCTAGGCATTGTGCCTCCAAGGACACACTAAGTGAGTCGGACTTAGCTCACGTTTGCAAGTGTGTATAAGGACGGCAACACGGCCTATGGTTGGGTGACAATAGAGATATTTTCTATGGTAAAATGAGCACATCCATTATATTCTAACAAGTTATGGGCCGACACCTCCTTCATTCAATCTAACCACTGGAAGGGAGCATAGCCATACGGATATTAAGCTCATTGAAGAACTACCGCTAGGGTTTCTAGTAGAAGCAATTACTAAAGAACTACTGCTAGGGTTACTAGCAGGTGAAGTTGCAGAAACCCTAACCTTCTTGTTGAGGCACCTTAAGTGAAGGGATTGACCTGATTTCGGGATAAACCAGTGCGCCCTAGCCTAGCGCACCTCCTGGTACTCTCAGCAAGCCAATATGTCAAGTTTGAGTTTTTGGTCAAATCTAGGGTTGACCAAGTCAAAGTAGCCATGACTTACTCTATGAAGTCACAAAAAAAGTTAGATGAAGCTTCTAACTTAAAAGCGTGGAAGACAAGGATTGACCTCATCCTTGCCAAAAATAAAGTGTTGGATATCGTGAAAGGAAAGATCATGGAACTAGAGTTTGAAGAAGGAAAAGAGAAGGAACCACATAACGTTGCAGTCATGGAGAAGTTCAAAGAGGGTGACATCAATGCCATGAGTATTATAGTGGACTATATAAAATACCACTTGATACCCTACATCTCCCATCTTGACTCATCGAAGAAGATGTACGATGCCTTAACAAACCTCTTCTCAATTAGAAACATTGGACAAGTAATGAGTCTGAAGAATGAGCTCCGTGACATGAAGATGAATGATGATGACAACATAACATCATACTTTGTAAGAATCTCTCAGTTAAGAGATAAACTACAAGCCATTGAAGAGATCATTTCAGAGAAGGAATTGGTAAACATAGTACTCAATGGTCTTCCCAAGACATGGGATGCATTTGCCGCAAGCATGAACACAAGAAAGGAGTATCCTACATTTGAAGAACTTTGGACTTGTTGTGATCAAGAAGAATCAAGGATCAGATCAGTGAAAAAGAGAAAACCCAAAAGAAGTACGATAATCAAGCCTTCACAACAAGATTCAAGAAGTTCAGGAACAAAAGGAAGTTTGGTTCAAGGAAGAAGCCAAATCAAGAGAAAGATATATTAGAAATACAATGCTTCAACTGTCAAAAGTATGGTCACTACAAGAATCATTGTCCTGAGCTAAAGAAAAGGAAGGAGACACACGAAGCATCAGTTGCCGAAGAAAAGGAACCTACAAATAAGACTAAGCAGGATGAAAAAGACTTCTTCTTCTAATATGAGGTAACAATACTCCTCATTGTTCTTGTACATACCATGTTTTCTGTACATATCATGCATATCTATTTCTTAAAAGATAATATGTTCAAAGAGAAACTATACTTATGAAAGAAAAACAAGATAAGGACTGCTATCACTATGACTATAAGACAAGCTGCAAGATAAGCCAAAATTAGAATCAATCTTGAAGAAACCTAGAAGAAGTAAACACAGAAAGAAGTCAGCAATCAAGATCAATTGGAAAAAGATTTGTGACACTTTGCAGAAGGCAATAAGGATGCAAACGGAAGCGTGGATTATGGAGGGAGCTGATTATATACTTCTAAAACAAAAACATGCACTCATACATGAAGTAAGGATTAGGAGGGAACTAATCCTTGATCCATTGAAGATGATAAAGTATATATCCATGGTAGTAGCCATGAAAAGAAATTCATGTTCAGTTTGACCTTAGAAGAAGTCTTCTTCGAAAAGAATCCTTAAAGCATCCCTGGTTACCCATCCACATCCATGATCCTATTATGAAAGGAAGAAGTTGGAATCTTCAGAGCATGGAATCTATAGAAAAGAGAAACATGAGGAAGAACATGAAGATTCCAAGAAAGAAAGAAAAGCCAGAACAACCAGTCATTGTATCGAGAATCACAAGATTACCAGCCTGATATGAACTCACTAAAAGAAATCAAGCAGAGGTACTGAAAGTTGTGATGAAGAACAATGTATGAAAGACTTATGAATGTAAGCATTGTGAGATCGAGAACTAGAGGTTATCCCAGATGGAGGGAGAATACTATAATGATTACTTGTTCCAATAAACCAGATATATCTCTACATGAGCCATTATATCGTCCACAATATCCATAGGTTGGAATTGACATCAGATGAATGCAAAGACTGTTCTTCAGAATAATTGAACAAAGAGCATATGTAGAGAAATCTCAATGCTTTGTAGTATACCATAAAGAGATCGTTGTATGTAGATGGAAGAAGACAACTTCGTGGAGAACCTCCAATGCACAGCAGAAGCATGGTGAAGACTTTCTATAACATAGATATTGTATCATAATGATTACTCAAAAGATCAGGATGATGGATTGCCAATCCATGTAAAAGATCTCATGATGACAGAAGAAGTGCCACATGGATATGTTCCAGTTTGAGCCTTGCCACGATGTTATGAGCTAATGGGGAACAAAAGATGAGTCCAATAATGACACACTATATTGATCAGAGCTATATGAAGCCTTCAGAGAAAACTAGTGTTCTAGAAAGACCAAAGTACTTTGAGATCAAGAATTACATTCTCCGTGATGAAGTCTAGAAAAGAGAAGTGGTTCTCCAATATATATATATATATATATATATATATATATATATATATATATCTCCACAGATGAGAAGATAAGAAACCATTTCGGTAAAGCCTCTGCCCAAGATGAAAGAGTTTGTGTACTCAAGCTGGATCTCATGGAGACGACTTCCCTATTGAAAAAAGAAGAGACGACTCCCAGGTTGGGAGGGAGTACTAATGTATTATTGATTTATGGACAGTCATTTTTCAGTTCGAAAAATGGTCTAGGATGAGCAGTTCCTTTCCACTTCGGAAAGTGGTTTGAGATTTCTGACAGACAGGCATTTTCCAGTTCGAAAAATGGTCCAGATCGAATGATCATTTTTGTAATGAAAATGGCTCGATGGATTGTTGATGTACCATAGACAGTGATTTCCCATTATGGTTAACATGGGGAATGGTCTAGGGAAGTCTCTCTTCTTGAGGGTTACTCAAGAAGACTGGTCCGCCTCGCCAGACAAAGATTTCCCATTGTGGTTAACATGGGGAATGGTTCGTTTTGGAGGTTGATGCAGGACATTCATTTCCTTAGGAAATGGTCCAGACAATCATTCCTTGGGGCAGATTCATTCTCTCCAGGTTGCACTTTGTTTAGTGCCGGAGGAATGGCCCAGGGTGGGGAATGGTCTAGTTTCAGCAATCAGGGACAGGCATTCCCTACGAAAAACTCATTCTCTCTAGGTTGCACTTTGTTTAGTGTTGAAGGAATGGCCTAGGGTGGGGAATGGTCCAAGCTCAGAAATCAGGGCAGTTATTCTTCCTTGCTTGAGAAGAATAGTCCAAATAGCTCATCATTGATGTTTGACCTTTTGAGGGCATTCCAAATCTCATAGATGTGAGTGGAAGAATGGCCCAGATGATTCAGTTTATATCATAACAATGTTTTATGTGCAGGTTGATATCAGATGATTGTTATGGAGACTGTATGATAGTATATGTATGCTACTATGGTGGATTGTGTTCTACTGATTGTGACTATATGTCACTGATCAAGTATCTATGTGCTACTTGGTGTGGTAGTGTACCATTGGATTACAGTACTACTATGGATAGGCACAGTTGTGTTCTATTGAATGATATTGTTCTGATTGTCTTGAAGACTATCAATAGTGTTGGAAATGATTATCAGCTAGATGGATGATCAATGGACAGAGATTTCCCAGACAGAAAATGGTCCAAGACATTTACTCTCCTAGGACATATGTCCAGATTAGAAGAATGGTTCTTGTGTCACTCTATGGAGTGAGTGACTTATCGAGCATTATGTTTGATTACTCAGATGGAGTATGGTTTCGATAGATGGTGTAGTTGATGACACTGATAGTGATGATGGTGCTCATATCATGAGATAGTCTATACGACTATGTTGATGCTACTAGGTAAATGGTATGTTTGTGCTCAATACCATTACCTTCAATACCTCCCTAGCTAGGAGGGAGTGTTGATATTATGGTAGTACGGGAGGTATTTACCTCCATGTGTAAACCTGACGAGAATAGAATATCCTGGGAAGCAAGAAGAAACCCTAATGAGTTGGCTAATAACCCTAAAAGATAAGTCATCTCACAAGGATAATTGGTATTAGGTTATTAGCCTACAAGAGAAGAAGTCAGTCAGAAGAAATATTATATACTAAGTAAATAGGTACCCAGAATGAGAAGTCGGCCCAAACAGTTAGCCAGAATCAGTATAAGGGTTTGCTTCCAGAGTGATTCTCTGTCAAGGTTAAGGTGCTCGGAGTGTGGCTTCGACCTATGGTTGGGTGACAATAGAGATATTATCTATGATAAAATGAGCACATCCATCATATTCTAACATCCTGACCATCCGTAACCCAATTGATTTTATCTTTAAACATTTGTCCTAATTCCCTTTCTCTATACTCCAAAAATACCATCAATATACACGACCCATGACCCTTTATTGCTCATCTAAATTAGATTAGTCCACCTCAAAATCAATTTTTCAACAATGAAACAACTTTCAAAGAGCGGGATTATTGGTATGTTGTATGGCTTTGTTAGACTTAGAAGTTACGTAATAAGTAATAAATGTTATGTTAATGTGACGAAGAGTTGTGTCTTGTCATTTTGTATAAATAGGCAGTGAGGGGGTCATCTGTGATCACAGGAGTTCGTAGTTGTCTTGTGTCAGATATCTATTTTATTTTCATAGACGTGTTTTGTTAGCACTTGGTAAATTTCCTAGAGGTTGACTACGGAAGAAATCTACTAAGGTAACTTTATTCAACCACTTTTGAAGCTGGGATCTAGCCCTTCCAACTTCAGAGAGGGATCTCTCTATATGATTTAGCTATGTTTCCAATTTTAAAAATTAGTCTAGGTAAAGAAATAGGTCGGTTTTCGTTGTCAAAGTGTTTTTTGAATTGGTTGAGATAGTCTACACATCCATTGGGCTATGGGGTTTGTGTTTAAATAAAATATGAAATACAAACCAGAAACACAAAGGGAAAACTTCACAGGGCGAGATAATATAATCACTGGATCTTTTAGTAGTTTGAATGATGAGCAGAAGAAAAGATGAGAAAGATAATTTCAATAAAGAAGCAGTTAAGAATTTCTTAATTGAAAACACCAGAAGATAAACACTAAAGTCTTTCGAGTCAGAAACAGGGTATACGAGATAAATCCTGCAACATTCGTTACTCTTAAAGACTAGCTGTATAAAATAGTATGATAACAATGTGAGAATAACATTCAACTTAGAGAGAAAAACATCACCAGTGAATACACGCAAGAATCCTGTAAAGTGCCTCATTTTTATTAATGGAAGATCTCTTCAAAAAGATTAGAGTCTGATAGCATCAAGGTGTGAAGATCAACAACCCTCAATACTTCGAAAGGTGAAGTATTTATAACTCAAATTACAAAGATCCTGTCATTAATGAACGGGATGTGCTAAATCTATTTTTAGCTTAACTAACTTAACAAAAATTACTAATTCTAGGAACTGCTTGATGATGTGGTGTAATTGCACGCTGATTTCTGGGTAGGCCGTTGATGAAGCCTCTGCACGACTTCAATCTGATTGGAGAGCTGACTGGACTGGGACAGCTCATCTGCTAATCAATCAGATCACAGAGCTCCTCCCATCTGAGATGACTGGGCATGTTGACTTTGAGCAGTCTTCGATACACTTCATCCATTTATGTATACTTAGCGAATGTAGGCTTGGTGAGGAATATGTATCGAATCTCGTGTTGGATACTGATGTCCCATTGAAGGGCATCCAGGAATGCCTTGCCGGTGATGCTCCCTTGTATGCCTGCAAACTTAGAGCTGTCCTTAGCCACTTCAGCTAATCTCTTCTTGTAATCTGGGAGAGTCATCAATTTATCATTGATTACCTTCAGACCAGGAAGACCTTTCTTCTAGAGAGCTTCAATCTTACTGAAGAATCTCTGTACCCCCAGGTCCATGGCCTGAACCTTTTCTTCCAACTGAAGCATTAATCCTCTCTTGGTCAAGACTCTTTTGACCTCAAGGATGGTCTCTATTCTGTCTTCAATCTTTAGTTCTTCCAGCTCTTCCCTGGTCTTAGAATTGAAAAACTTGATGATCTCGTTTGCCTATGTTGGCATGTCTCCTAATTCTACTCTGATCTTCTCGATGGCTTGCTTGCTTCTTAGTACCAACTCATTCTGCTCAAACATGATCTGGATCATTGGCCATATTTCATTCATGGACTTAGTGATGTCTGTCCATACATTCTCTTTAACCTCGTCCAAAGTCTTTCCTTCCACTGTCTGCTTCTGGAGCTACTGTAACTCCTTCTTGAGCTACTCTGTCACCTGCTTTTCCTTACATAAGATTTGATAAACCTGAACAATAGGAAAAACACTGGCAATGGAAAAATATCCTGTATTAAAAATTTTATCCATATATGTATTTACAGGATCAATATAGGTTTGGCCCATCTTTTGATTTTCAACTTCAAACAACTCAGTATCAAGACTCGATTTTTCACCTATGCATTATGTGTCTTTCAACACTTCTTTATATGACTGTGGATGCTCTGATGGTTTGTGAAATGATGCCTCTGCTGCACCAGACAGTGGGGTAGACTGTTTGAACATATCCATATCATAAAAATGTTTTAATTCATTTGGAGTAAATGAAACCAGACTTTGAAAACACACATCATCCACAATATCCGCTATAGGGTCATAAAATGTTTTGGATGGTGGTGATATTGGCCCTCCTGGTACTTCATGGTTGACACTATGATTTTCAACTGGAATTCGACCAAGATTCCCTCTTACAATTTGAAAAGAAAAAGGACACAGCGGCAATGAATCACAATGGATCAGCTCATTATCTGTTTTAGGATTTAATCTTTCATCAGGAATATGAAAATCAAAGTAGGGAAAGCGCTGCGATTTTGGGTTTAGAATATCCTCCACACTAGCACTAGCATCTTCACCTAGTTGATCAAAACATTCTCCCTTTCTACCATTTACAACTTGTTTACAATTTCCTCTCAAAAATTGAAAAGAAGAGAAACATAAGGGCAAAGATTTTTCCCTTACTCTGAAATTTTCTGCCTCTTCCTCATCACTGTCATGACCGTTGTGCAAGGGTTGATTGTCATATCTGAACTGTAAATGACCTTTTTCCTCCCATTCATATGTGGTTGATTTCTTTGAGCAATCCACCTCTATTTCAGCCTCATGCTCATCATCATACTGATCACACTTGGGCGGACAATCCAAGTAAGGAATGTCATCAAACATGCACAGCATATCAGCTGATTGTTCCTCTGCAAGTTGAGATGGAGCTTCATCTTTGACTGTGTTGTGAATTGAATACATGAAAGAATCATTATCCAAACCATGGTACCAAGGATGAGCAGCAAAATGTTTGGGAACTATGACACTTTCTTTCTCTGAAATCAATGGACCATGATGTCTTTCGACAGCAAGCTCATCTTTCCTATCGATCTTCTGCATCATCTCTTCCATGGTGCTGACCAGAATGTCTAGTTTAGATTCTGAAGATTTCAGTTGTACCTTTTCTTTGTTCTTTAACTTTGGCCTTTTGATCAGCAAGTTGGTCTCCACATCAACTGCAATGCTCTGCATTTCTTCAAGGCTTGTGGTGTTCCTTTCTCTTAATTGGAATGCCATCTCAGGATCAAAGGCATCTGGGAAATGCAAGTGGGCTAATCCTGGGGGTGAATTTATATCAATAGGCATTGCATGATATACCTTATTGAACCTTGCTGAAAACTGTTGTATTGTCTCCCCTGGCTTTCTTTTCAAGTGGTCATACTCTTCTAGGAGGAGGAAAACATTTCTCATGACCACCCATCTATCTAGAAAAACTTGCATAAATTGATTAAAATTTATGATGCTTGCAGCTGGAAGGTTCTTAAACCAATATTTAACTTTACCTCCCAAGGACAGGGCAAACAACCTGATACAGACATCATCATATTCAACCTCATAAAGGTCAAGGAAGTTCTCAAGGTTTTGAATATGCTTTTCAGCAGTGATCTTCCCATTTTATCCATCAAGCCTAGGTAGATTATTGATGTAAATGACAGGGAGTTCATGAAGAATGGGAGGCAAATCTAGAGGCTGGTATTGGTCTGAGACTTTTGCAAGCACAGGAGATGAAGCAAGAGGCTTACAACCATCTAGAGGTTTTGCAAGAGTAGGAGATAAAGCAGGAGGTTTATGTCTCACTAGGGTTTCTACAGGTGCATCTAGGATGTGCACAGGTGTATGAGTATGTTCATAATCTACAATTGGGGAGATGATCTCTTGAGACTCATCAATTAACATATGGTCAAAGTAATCTTCAGCAATATACTTTTGATCAGGCTTAGAAAAAGACAAGACATAAATGCAGATAAAACCAAAGATGTCCTGAATGCAATTTGAGCTTGAGTACCTATTCTTTCTAGGCTGCTTGGCCATGCTTTAGGTTCTTCCTCCAGTGGATTCTTTGAGTTTGGAACTGTCTGGAGCTGATTTGGAGTCGCCAGGTGAATTATCTCAGCCTTTCTGGTGTCTGGTCACTGTCCACCATCAGTGATCAGATCTGCAGCTTTGAAGTGTACTACTGGGGAACTATCCCCAACGGAGTCGCCATTCTGTTAGCACTTTGTAATTTGCCCAAGGCTGAGATGGCAGTCACAGAGGCAACATCAAAACCACTTCGAGTCTTGGATCTAGCCCTCCAAGACTCAGAGAGGGATCTCTCTGTCTTATATAGCTTTGTTTGAAGAGAATATTAGGCTAGCTATGAAGAACATGGATTTGTTTATGGATTTTGAGTTGGTTTGGTTAAGGCATAAAGGACCATTGGGCAACATGGAGTCAATGATAAAGATGATAGATGAATGAATAACTAAAACAGGATGTAACTAGGCAAGATAATCATGCAAGTGGATTCTTTGAGCTTATAAGATGGAAAAGAAGAGAATATTGGAATTCATTTAAAATGTAGAGCAGAGTACAACTGAATTCTACACCTCAAAGTTGGAGGAAAACATAAATATTGCATTGAGCCAGCACAGGGTGTCAAGAACAAATCCTGTACATTACCTTTTCATAGACAATACAAAAAGAAAAGAGTATGAAATAGGAAAAATCATGAGTTACATGAGAGAAAATTCACCACTTAAACACAACACAGGAATCTGGAAAGAGTGTCTTTGTATTAATTCATAAAGTCATTTGCAGACTACTGATCATCTTTTCAAAATAGAGAACCATGTTTCTACATTATCTACCATTTGGTACCTCCAGGTCCAACCTATTTACATTAAAATCATCTAAATAAATAGGATAGACCTCCCCATCAGTTTCCAGAGTCGATTTTATCCGCTTCGGCCAAAAATAGCCACCACTCCCACAAACTTTGGAATTATTTGCCATGAAAGACGGACCGGTTTTCTGCGAAAAATGGGTCCGAACAGACGTGTGTTTCTATTCAACGATGACACCTGGGAGAAAATGAACGATGTTATTGTATATGGGCATGTTTTGGACAAAAACCTCCTTCAGTTTCGCCAAATTCGTCCCCAGATGGCCGTAACAACTCCCACAAGATTAGGACTGTAACGGAAAAGCGAAAATCTAGAAAAAATGGCCTCGAAGATGGCTTCAATTCTCTTTTCTCTTGGTACCTGTGAAAAAAATGAGAGAGGTTTTTGTTCTTCATCCCGTTATGGAGAAAAACGTCTCTCGGTTTTTAAAAATTCGTTTTCATTTGCCCAGAATCTCCTCCGGAAGAAGACGTGCTGAACAGGACAAAAATGGCAAAAAATTGAAAAAGCGGTTTTTTTTTTTGTGATTGGTGATATTCCGGACCCCCCCTGAGGTGGTAAGCGGTTTTAGGGGGGGGGAGGGTCC
>JASDQU011176727.1:17530-37659 GCA_032191745.1 Picea mariana
TCAGCGTCTTTTTCATCCTTTCTGCAACTCCATTTTGCTGAGGAGTGTATGGAGTAGTCTTTTGCATTTCTATACCACACTTCTTACAGAATTCTTCGAATTCATTTCTGCAAAATTCTCCACCATTATCTGTTCTCAATACCTTTATTTTCTTCTCTGTCTGATTTTCTACCAGAGCCTTAAACTCTTTAAATTTATCAAATACCTCAGATTTATTTCTAAGAAAATAAATCCATGTGTTCCTTGAAAAATCATCTATGAATGAAACATAATGCACAAATTTACCTAGGGATGGAACAAGAAAAGGTCCAAACACATCACCATGTATCAACTCTAATATCCCCTTTGCTCTTGTAGCACCAGATGGGAATCTTACTCGATTATTTTACCATATATGCAATATTCACAGAAATCAAAATCCAAAGTGCAATTAGACATATCTTCAACCATACCTTTGTCGTGTAGTGTTCGAAGGCCCTTTTCGCCAATATGCCCCAGTCTTTGATGCCACAACATGGTCTTCTTTTCAGGGACAATATTGGTCTTGTCTTCTTTATTTCTCTGTTCAGGGACAACACAACTATTACACCCATTAGTATAAGTGCTTCCAACAACTTGTACATAGTTCCACACCGAACTCCCCTCATCAACACCATTGCTCCTCGTACCATCTTGCAAGTGTTATTTACGAATACGGTATCCACTCCTGCATCATCCATCTTGATTACAAATATTAAGCTCCTGGCTAGTTTTGGAATGTGCAGAACCCCGAGAAGTGTTCTAATCCTTCCATCTTTTAGCAGCAACTTAACCCTTCCACGTCCCAAGATTTTTGCTGTCTAGTCATCTCCTAGGAATACATCACCACCATCATATTTTTCATATTCAGAGAACCACTCCCTGTGAGGAGTCATATGGTATGACGCACCTGAGTTGATCAACCATACATCACGGTCTGCATGTGTACTTGTAGATTCTAGGTAANAGAGGTACTATCAGATCCCTTTGGTTTTTCAACCTTCTTAGACATGCAATATTTCTTATAATGCCCTGTTTTACCACACTTATAGCATTTCCTCAAAGATTTTCCTGGAGACTTAGATCTACTTGTAGATTTATATCTCCACCCTGAAGGCTTACTAGGGTTCCTATCTTGGGTACGATCTCTTACAAATAAAGCATCCGTGCTATGACTATCCATTCTTTTATGCCTCATCTCTTCAGATAACAAGGATGAAACCACTTTCTCATACTTCAATGTAGATTGAGTGGTACTACCAATTTCTACAACTAGATTATCCCAAGAGTCTGGAAAAGAACATAACAAAGTAATAAACTTATCTTCTTCTGCAATCGTAATATTAACAAAGACAAGTTGACTTACCAAAGTATTAAAGGAATTTAGATGTTATGTCACAAAATCTCCATCTTCCATCCTAATATGATACAACTTCTTTCGAAGAAACAACTTTACTAGGGACTTTGATTGATACAAATTCCCCAACTTATCCCATAGTTCCTTGGATGTAGATTCTCCTGAGACATTCAAAAAAACTGAATCTTCCAGGCAGAGTCTAATAGTACTCCTTGCTCTTATGTCCAACTTCTCCCAATCTTCCTTCGACATACTAGTAGGTGGTGTACTAGTAGTTTGTGTACTGGTAGGTTGTGTACTAGTAGTCTATGTGCTAGTAGATGGTGTACTAGTAGGCTGTGTACCAAGATCCACAACAATCCATTGTTCTTTGTCTACAAGAAGGTCCTCCATATTTAGCTTCCATAGCTAAAAGTTTTTACCGTTGAACTTCTCTATCTTGATTCTAGAAGAGCTTTCCATTCCTCTTTCTACACTCAAATCATCACTGCAAAAGCTCCCACTAAACCCAGGTTTATCACAGACCCAAGATAAACTTGATCTATCAAGACCGAGCCAAACCCTCAACAACAAAGGCATCCTTCTGAAGCCAAAAATGAGCTCTGATACCACATGTAATTTTTAAACTTGTGAATTAAAGCAATGCATATAGATTCTTAAGAAAAACATAATTTAATCAATGGCTCATACACAGAGTACACAGAGATTTTATACCGGAAACCCTCAACCGAGAAAACCTTTATTATATTCATTATATCAAATTTCACCATTCACTATACAATATATACAATGTTTTTAGGTATTTTGTAGATACCAAAACCCTAATCCCTAAAACCGAGATTATTTTTAGTAAACTGCTAAAAATTGCAAAAAAACACCCAAAAAAAAAATTCGGGGCGCTGCCCTGAACGTTGTGCATAACCAGGGGGGGGCATACCTTCCCCCCCTAAGAAAGTGCTTGGCTCACATTTCACAGACAAGGCACTAGTATGAGGGATCAGCAAACGTAGTTGTCATATCTGACACGCCCACACACACACATGCAAAGAATATAACACATACCCAACAACCTCAACCTTCGACTTACCATTGATGCACCTCGACTTTGATTGTTAATCGATACACCTTGACTGGAATTTCAATACAAATAATATAACAACCCAACAAGAATTATGAGGAACACATATAGTATAAAATTGCATCTGGTGATTTACTTATTACGTAGATTCCTCCCTCCCCTCTTATTATTATTTAAGGCAGGAACCACCCTTATTATTATTTAAGGGGGCACGAAACAACAAAGAGAGATATAAATGACCACCTTAATAATGGGAAATTGATTTCACTATTCTACTCCTGCATTTATAATTTAAGACAGTTTATGCAACTCCACAGTGTTCCTAAGGAATGGATAATTCCCACCCAATAATGTGCATTGATTTATTAACATTGAGGCAAATAAAGGAGACATGATTGGAATAATTATTTATAAGTCTATAGTATGTATTGAATATAGGCCTATCAATGTAGGACATATTAATAATATTAATGTGATTGTTGTTGGTAATTATAATTTTCAAACGCAACTTCATAATTCATGGTACTTAATTTTTTTTATCATCATGTTCCATTCCAAAATCATATATTATTAAACAACTACGTTAATAAGTTTGCTTCTACTATGTAAGTAGACACTCCCATTTTGCAGGGAAAAAAACTCTTCCACTTGGATATGTATACCTAACTCTCTGATTCCTCATGGTATTTATTCAAAGAATTGAGGTAATTCTAAGACTTGGTATACCCTATCCTATCTGTAACAATACATGTTCCTTTGTCGAGCATGCCTTTTCTTTCAAGTAACAGAAAATCTGGTAGATAACAATGCTTGAAGTGATCCATGAAAATGAAATCAAAGTGTGAGGTTGTCATTTCAATCAAAATTTCCTCTAATTTATCATCCATTTCACTCAGTGTTCCTTTTAGCATAATCACCTTTGAAGACAGTCTTGAGAATGACAAATCAACATAAAATAACATTAGAATCCTTTTCATGAAAACCTATCACTTGAGAACAAATCAATATAAATTTATTAGCATCCAATGCATTCAAATGTTAGGATATTTAGACACTTAGGAGTTAGTTAATATCTACTTGGTCTAATGTGTCGTTAGGTAAAAACATGTTTCTTGTTGGGTTGTTGTATTCTTTGCTGTGAAAATCTAGTCGAGATAAATCGATTGAAGGTCGAAGTTGAGGTAGATAGAAAACAAGTCGAAGGTCAAGAAAGTCGACTGGGTAAAGTCGAAGTTGAAGATATCGACATCGAGTCACCCGATAGGAGGTTGAAGTGTGGGTGTGAGACGACCGACTAGAGACCAAATGGAGGCCACCTGGTAGTCTACTAGTAAACCCGAATTGGAGTCAACTGTAACAAAATCCCGGGATTTGCGATATTTTTAGCCAATGATATGCATGGATTTGTAACTATTTTTTGGGCACCAATATTTAGGGTTTCTCCTGTTGTAAATCCTATAAAGAGGTGTGTTGTAAGTCCTTAAAGGCTAATATGAGAACTCTAATGTTGTAATTCTAATGCATGGTAAATTTTAGGTTGTTGGTCATGTATATGTAAGATGAATTGGCTACAGGGTTGTTCTTTTTTGTGCAAGAAGGTATGATGTCGATTGTGTCTTAGATGTGGACCAAGGCTAGACATGTAACCTTTTATTATGATTGAAAATGACAAAAAGAGAGTAGAAGACTCAAAGGAATGTTGGTTTTCCCAGTTAATGGTTTCCAGGGTAAAATCTTGATGTACTGTCTGATTTCTTGTTTCATTTGCGTTCTTGATTAAATTCGTCTTCTCTTATGCTAGGATTAGTGTGGAAGTTTCCTTCATTTCTTGACATGTGGTATCAGAGCTTAGGTATTCCTGAAAAATGAGTTATCATAGCACTGTAATGATTTGGCGAGTATATCATATCTTGATCTGCAAATCTTGAATCTAAGAACTAAACCCTAGGTACAATAAGTGTCATAAGTCATAAATTGTTTTAAAGATTGCAGTAAAGAATGGGGATTAGTTCTAGAATAGAGATAGAAATATTCAATGGCCAAAATTTTGAGCTTTGGAAGCTTAAAATGGAATATCTTCTTGTGGATCGAGAAAAATGGACAACGATCTATCTAGGTACCCAGCCAACAGGCATGTCGACCGAAGAATGGGAGAAACTCAAAACAAAAGAAAGAAGTACAATACAACTTTGTCTTGTAGATTCAGTGTTGCTGAATGTTTCAGGTGAAGATTCGGCCAAGAAACTGTGGGACAAGATGGGAAGCTTATCCCAAACTAAATATCTAGTAAATAAGATGTTTCTCAAAAAGAAATTGTATCTTATGAGGATGAGTGATGGCAGTTCGGTGACTGAGAATTTAAATGTGTTTAACACCGTGTTAAGCCAGTTATCATCTGTGGATATAAATATCACTGATGAGGATACGTGTATCATCCTATTATGTTATTTTCCATACTCTTGGGATAACTTATTCGTATCTATTGGGAGTAATACAACCTCACTAGCGCTAAAAGACATGGTTTCTTCTCTACAAATCCTTTTAGAGTTTTGATTCTAGAAGCAACATTTGACTAGCCTTTGGTGTGACAATTAGAGTACCATCAAGCTCGCCAAATACCTATTTCAACATCAGTGCAACAAGCACATGGAGCTACACATGCACTTCATTAGAAATCCCATTCATGATCAAGTTATTGAAGAGCTCTTTTTCCCTACAGAAGATCAAGTTGCATACATTTTCACAAAGTCTCTTACATAAGTGAAGTTTTCCAAACTTTGATCTATGTTAGGAGTTTAGGAAGTTGTCATTAAGGAGGGATAGGCTCTAATGCCTCATTCCTTCTCCTATTGTGTCACTATTTTAAATCCTTCAATCCTATCCCAAGTTGTTCTTAAAGGGTGATGTTAGGATATTTAGACACTTAGGAGTTAGTTAAGATCTACTTGGTCTAATGTGTCTTTAGGTAAAAGTGTGTTTCTATAGTATGCATTAGTATGCATTTGTAGTTAGGAAATCCAACGGTCACGATATTTTCCTGACATAGAGTGATCCAATGGTTCATATTCTCCTCAATATTAATGGCCATTGATCCATGGCTTAACACTTGATTGGTCCATGATCTCTATTTATAGAGCATGGAGGGTCATTTTCCGATGATCGATTGTGAGAAACTCTCTTGTAAAATCTCCTTGTAATATTTTTCTTTTGCATTAATAATCTACTCCAAGTGGCTGCATTGGTTGGGGTCGTGGATGTTTCCCCATAGGGGTTTTACCACGTCAAAACATTGGTGTGTTGATATTTGATCTGGTTGTGGGAGTGGTTATTGAAGGTGTTCACCCTTTGTTGGAATACCTATGTTGTCGAACAATTATGGCATGAGTGGATGGGACATATTGGAGAAAAAACACTTCAAGTTATTGAAAGAAAAGGTATGGTCGAAGATTTTCCTGAATCTGGTTTAGAAGTCGAATTTTGCGAACATTTCATATATGAGAAAAAAATTCGGGTGAGGTTCCCATCTAGAGTGACAAGGGAAAATGGGATTCTAGAACTGGTGCATAGTGATTTGTTTGTCTCGGTTATAGTTCCTTCACTTGGTGGATCACTGTATTATGTTTCCTTCATAGATGATTTTTCTAGGAAGACATGGATATCTTTCCCAATGAATAAATCATAGGTTTTCAAGAGATTTAAGGAGTTTAAAGACCTTGTGGAAAACCAGACAAAGAAGAGGATTAAAGTGTTCAAGACTAACAATGGTGGTGAATTCCATGGAAAGGAATTTCATCAATTGTGTAAGTACTGTTTCATATCAAACCAAAATACGACACCATATACCCCACAACAAAATGGAGTTGTCGAGAGAATGAACAAAACATTTATGGATAAGGCAAGGAGCATGCTCAGTGGTGCTTGGCTCGCACAAGAATTCCAAGTTGGTATGAAAACTCAAAAGATCCATTTATGGTATAAGGCAATCGCCAATGATGTGGTACCAGAAGTTTGAAACTTACATCCTTAGTTTGGGATTTGTGAGAAGCAAAGATGATAACTGCAAATATTCCAAGGAAGAAGGTGGGAGTTTCATGTTTGTAGCTTTGTATGTCGATGACATGTTGTTGATTGGAAGTAGCATGGACAAAACAAAGGAGGTGAAGAATCATCTATGCTCCAAGTTCGACATGAAGTATCTCGGTGCAACTAACTTCATTATGGGAATGTAGATCAAGATATATCGAGGTTCTAGAAACATTTAGTTGAATCAAACGAAGTATATTGAAATATTTCTGAAATGATTCAACATGCAGGATCGAAAACCGATGAAGGTGCCAATCCTAGTGGGAGGAAGGCTTACTGTTGAACAGTGTCCAGAGACACATGAAGAGATATAGGACATGTCATGTGTTCCTTATGCAAGTGTGGTTCATAGTATGATGTATGTGATGGTATGCACTCGACTAGACATTGCCCATGCAGTGGGAGTGTTGAGAAGGTACATGTCGACACCTGGAAAGAAGCACTGTATAACTTTCAAGAGATTATTCAGGTATTTGTGTGGCACAAAGGACTATTCTATATGTTACTAAGGAATACCTGGAGGTGGCAGTGGTAAATTAGATGTACATGTATTTTTCGATGTTGAATGGGCTAGAGATATGGATCAACAAAGGTCAACCAACAGATATTTCTTCAACATGTTCGGTGGAGAAACAAGTTGGATGAGCAAGAGAAAAGAGGTCATAGCCTTATCGACAAAATAAGCCGAATACATGGCGGCCACTCATGGAAGCAAATAATAGGTATGGATTCAAAGGTTGTGTTCAGGTATCGAGTTTGGGAAGAGAGCTATGAAGGTAATTTGCAACAATCAAAGCACAATATTTATAGCAAAGAACCCATCTTATCATTCAAAGACTAAGAACATTGATGTACAATACCATTTTGTAAGAGACATGGTGGAAAGTAACAAGGTGCTACTAGAGAAAGTAGACACATTGGAAAACATAGAAAACTCCTTAACCGAGTCTGTGAGTGTCATGAAGTTCTCTTGGTGCAGAGAGGAAATGGGCATTGATGCCCTAGGTCTGCGAGAGAAAGTTCAAGAATCTCCTATTTTAGCAAAGAAGACAACAAGTGGGAGAATGTTGGGTTGTTATATTCTTTGCAGTGAAAGTCTAGTTGAGGTAAATCGACTGATGGTCGACGTCGAGGTAGATCAACAACAAGTTGAAGGTTGATAAATTCAACTGGGTAAAGTTGAAGTAGAAGAAATTTCCGACAAGTCAACCGACAAGAGGTTGAAGTGCGGGCGTGAGATGATTGACTAGAAACCAAATGGAGGCCGACTGGTAAACTTGACTTGGAGTCGATTGTAGCCAATGATATGCATGGATCTGTAATCGTTTTTTCGGTGCCAATATTTAGGGTTTTTCCTATTTTAAAGCCTATAAAGAGGCGTGTTGTAAGGTCGTAAATTCTAATATGATAATGCTAATCTTGTAATGCTAATGCATGGTAAATCGTAGGTTGTTGGTCATGTATATTTAAGCCAAATTGGCTACAGGGTTGTTCTTTCTTGTGTAAGAAGGTATGATGTCGATTATGTCTTAGGTGTGGACCAAGGTTAGACATGTAACCTTTTATTCTGAATGAATAAGACAAAAAGAGATCATAGCCCTGAAAGCAATGTTGGTTTTGCCGGTTAAGGGTTTCCAGGGTAAAATCTTGGTGCACTCTGCGATTGATTTTTTCATTTGCATTCTTGATTAAATTCTTCTTCACTTTTGCTAGGATTAGTGTGGAAGTGTCCTTCATTTCATGAAATTTCTTAGTGTCTTTCTTTAGTATGCATTTTTAGTTAGGAAATACGAAGGTCACGATATGTTCCTGACATAGAGTGATATGACGATTCATATTCTTCTCGATCTTAATGACTACATTGATATGTGGCTTAACACCTGATTGGTCCATGATATCTATTTAAAGAGCATGGAGGGTAATTTTTCGATGATTGATTGTGACAAAATCTCTTTGTAATTTTTTCTTTTGCATTAATAAACTACGCCAAGTGGCCTTGTTGGCTGGGGCCGTGGATGTTTCCCCATAGGGGTCTTACCACGTCAAAATATTAGTGTCTTGATATTTGATTCGGTTCTGTGTGTGGTTACTGAAGGTTTTCTTCCTCTGTTGGAATACCTGTGTTTTCGAACATGGTATTAGAGCTTGTTTGAAGACCCGCTCTCGTTGTAGATCGAGATCGTGAAGATGAATTGCCTCTTCTCTGGGTTTTTCCATTTCCATACATTTTTGGGCTAAGAGCACTCTTCCATTATGGTTAGAGTGCTTATTTGTGTCAGGAATTTTTTTTGTTTCACTCAAAAAGGTTTTTGTTTTCCCAAGATACAACCATTTTAGTTAGATATGGAGGTATAAAGCCTGAATACGCCCTTTTAAAATTTTTGCAGAGTATTATTTTGGCTTTATATTGTTTGTTTCTAGGTTTCTACTCTTTTATACATTTGTATGGTCTTTTCCCTGCCCCCTGTGCGATCTTGGAAAATCAGAAACAGATAGGAAAAGGTTCATTTTCCGGGTAAGCTAACTAAAATCTAACCCTTGTTGTCATCGAGAAGAATTTTTTTTTCTTGTGTGAAAATATTTTTTATGAGCACACTCTCCAAGGTCATCGACAACAACAACAAAAACAACAATCCTCCTTGAAAACAATACAATATGTTTTTCTAGCTCACTTGGTTAAATTTGTCTTATCAAGTAAGAGGTCTTGAGTTTGAGTCTCTTTTTTTGTTACTTTTTTGAAAAAGTTCATGCATCCATTGTAAAGTATATTTCACTCTAAGTATAAAAGTGAATCACTATAAGTATCTTTAATATTTTTTTTTAAAATTATTTGTTTTGCATGCAAATTTCTTTTATAAAGTAACTTCATTGTAAATGTGATCCCCGCTTCTTTTTATAAAAGTTGGTCACTTCACAAAGCAACTGATTTGTAAAAGTGAGGGCATAACTTTCACATCGAAAGTCTGTTTTCAGCACCGTATTTTTTAAAACCACCTAATTTTTTGAGATATTTCCATCCATATCATCAGTTTCATTTTTTAAATCCATATTATGTACATATTTAATATGGATTCTACCAGTGATCTTTTTCTTACCAACACCAACTACTTCCAATGGAAATCCCATATGGAGGATTTATTAAGAAGTAAATGATTGTACTAGATTACCTTGGGAAAGGAAAGAGAACCCACTGATGATGAAAATAAATTCGGGCTAATAGGAATGTCGAAGCACGTGAACTAATCAAAATGTCCATCTCTCCCTATTTAAGGTTCCACCTTCAAGAAATTGATGACCCTGATGAAGCTTGGGAAAAGTTGCCAAACACAATATTATTCAAGCACATCAGTTAGAAAACTAGATATTGACTTTAATTCCAAATGATGTTTCTTGGATTGAGGACTATCTATCTAAGTTTAAAAAACTTAGAATTTTATGTAAAGAGTGTAGCATAAAGTTGGAGGAAGAGTGTTGCATCTATATTATTATTTCTAAGATAGGTAGTGCATATTTTGTGTTTGTATCTACCTTTTATTCCATGAGATAGGCTCTAGGGAAAGCTTATCAAAAACCCACTCTTGAGTCCTTTTGTGATGCTTTGATTAGAGAGAAAGATAAGCTTGTACAACTTGGAGTGATCGACACTGCAGGTACCTACAACAAAGCCTTAGTCACCTGAAAAAAAAGATAAACCCAATAATCCAAAGAAGCAACATCCTTGCCACAATAAAAAACAAAACAAGGGTCCCAAACCCATTCAACCAACTTTAGCTCCTAATGGTGACAAAGGAGAAAAATCTAAAAAAAAAGAAAACTGATTGACATTGCAACTTTTGTGGGAAATATGGTCATGATGAGTCCAAATGTTTCAAGAAGATGGGAGCTTTAGAAGATGTGATGAAGAAGCACAACATTAGTATTGATTCTTCTTCTTCTTCTTCTCATGGACATGCACTTTTTGCTTCTGGTTTTTCCTTCAATGCAACTTCTACTGCTTCTTCTTATGAGTGGCTTATTGATTCTAGAGAATCTTATCATATGGCTAAGGATAAATCCTTATTTTCTGCTCTAAATGAATGTAACACCAAGAAAATATTTGTTGGTGATGATAGATCACTTAGTATTGTAGGATTTGGAACAATTCAAGTAGATAATGGTCATTTCAATGATGTATTATGTCAAGTCTTTCCTATAACCTTCTATCAGTATATCAAATCACTCATTTAGGTGAAGGTAAAACCATAGATTTTTCACCTCACCAAGTTCTAATAAAGGATCTAAAATATCCTAAGCATGTTCTTGCAACTGGAATTATTGATGTTATTACCAGGTTCTACAAGTTTGAAAACTTTGGGTCATCATATTTTCCATCAATTTTTGTTTCTCATAGTGATGACTTGAGAAAAATTTGGCATGAGTGGTTTGATCATCTAAAATGTTTCTCATTGCAACAACTATGTAATCAACAGATGGTGAATGTTCTTCCTCTTGTTTCATGTAGAGATGGTGTTTGTGCTGGTCGTGTTCTCAACAAACATCATCGGGACAATTTTGAAAAATATGCCTCTTGGCATGCCTCAGGCCCTTTGTAGCTTGCTCATAGTGACTTGTGTGGTCCACTTTCTTCTCCTTCTTTCTTGGGTGCAAGTATTTCTTAACTTTCATTGATGACTTTTCCATGCGTACTTGGGTTTACTTCTTAAAACTTAAAAGCAAAGTTTTTGACAAGTTTCTCGCCTACAAGGATCTTGTAGAAAATAAATTTGGACATCAAATTCAAAGGTTAAGTACAGATAATGGAGCCAAATATGTGAAAAATAATTTTACAATTTACTACGCTACACATGGCATCCAAATGCAACACATTGTTCCATATACACCACAACAAAATGGTGTTGTTGAGAGAAAGAACTGCACATTAAAAGAAATGGCTAATTGTATGATCCAATCTAAGGGATTACGTGTAAAGTATTGGGCATAAGCCATAAACTGTGCAAATTACATAGTAAATCACACTCCTGCAAAGGCTCTAAAAAATAAAACACCAGAAGAAGCATGGACTAAAATTAAACCAGATGTAAGTCACTTCCGTGTGTTTGGAATTATAGCATGGGATCACATTCTTGATGATAAAAGTAAATCATTGCAACCTAAAAGTGAGAAGTGTATATTTTTTGGCTATTCTTAAGATGTCAAAGGTTACAAACTTCTTCAACCACATTCTAATGAAATTATTATTAGAAGAGATGTTAAATTTGATGAAAATATTTTAGCTTGCGAGCCTAATTCAACGATTATGCCTTCTTCAGTCTGTGATCCATCTTCGACGTTTGTGCCTTCTTCTGTTACTATTCTGGTTTCTTCTTCTGATGATGACAATGAGGATGAAAATACACCTCCACCTACTCACCTTACTCTAGATGAGTCCATTGAACATGAACTAGCACCAACACCGCCGCTTCCTAGATGGGTCCTTTCAACATGAGAAGCAGTTGGTGATCTTGTCAATGATCCTTCATATCAGTGTCGAACACGTTCATAGTTCCAGTGAGCCTCTTCTCTTTTGGATCAAGTTTCAGAGACTCATGATCTAGAGGCATTTGAGGAAGCTTCAGGTCATCCAGATTGGGATACAATAATGAATGAAGAATACCATTCTTTAATGGAAAACAATACTTGGGATCTTGTACCTCTTCCAAAAGGAAGAAAAAATTCCAGATGTAAATGGGCCGACAAAACTATGTATGCATCATATGGAAGTACTGAAATCCACAAGGCTTAGTTAGTTGCCAAAGGATTTTCCCAGGTTGAAGGAATTGACTATATTGAAACCTTTTCCCTAGTAGCTAAAATGAATTCCATCCGCCTTGTTCTTTCCCTTACTGCCTCACATAAATGGGAGTTCCATCAGATGGATGTTAAATCTTCCTTCTTGCATGGGGATTTTCAAGAAGTAATATACATGGAATAACCTCATGGCTATGTCTAGAATGACTCTAGCCTTGTTTTTATCCTTAAGAAATCTCTTTGTGGTCTTAAGGAAGCTCCCCGAGCTTGGTATGCCAAAATGGACAACTTTCTTATTGACATCAGATTTTCTAGATATCATTATGATCATAATGTCTATACCCAGAAATTAGGAAGCCATCTCATAGTACTTGTCCTTATGTTGATGACCTTATCCTTATTGGTAGTGACTCAAAAATTTTAAACCATGTGAAAAATAGCCTTAAGAATAGATTTGAAATGATAGACTTAGGATTTTTGCACTATTTCCTTGGCCTCCAAGTTTTTCAAACCAATGAAGGAATTTTTATTTCCCAGTCTAAGTATGCTTGTGACCTTCTTCGTTGCTTTCACATAGAATATTGTAAACCAACCCCTTCTCCCTTTCAGTTTGGATTCAAGCTTGTTGCCACCTGTACTTCTCCCGATGTTGATGCCATCTTGTACTGCCAGTTAGTTGGTATCCTCTTATACTTGACTCATACCCATCTTGATCTTTCCTTTGTTGTTGGTCTTGTTTCCCGGTATATGCAAACACCCCATGAAATAAATTGGAAAGAAACTAAGAGGATACTTCGGTATGTCCGGGGTACAGTTCAGTTTGGGATACATTACAATTCATGGGGGACTCCTTTATTGGGTGGTTTCACTGATTCAGATTAGGTCGACGACCCTGATGATCGAAAATCTAATACAGGTTATGTTTTCAGCCTTGGTTCAAGACCTTTCACTTGGTCCTGTAAGAAATAACAGGCTATTGCACTTTCTTTAGCAGAAGTAGAGTACCGAGCAACAATAAATGCAAGTCAGGTATCCTTGTGGCTTCGACAGATCCTTTTAGAGTTTGGATTCCAACAACAACATCCTAATAGCCTTTGGTGCGACAATTAGAGTGCCATCAAGATCGTCAAAGACCAAGTTCAACATCATCACGACAAACACATCGAGCTACACACTCACTTCATTAGAAAGCTCATTCATGATCAAGTTATTGAAGTGCTCTTTTTCCCTACAAAAGATCAAGTTGCAAACATTTTCACAAAGTCTCTTATAGAAGTGAATTTTTCCAAACTTTGATCTATGTTACGAGTTCAAGAAGTTGTCAATAAGGGGGGAATAGGCTCTAATGCCTCCTTCCTTCTCCTATTGTATCACTATTGTAAATCCTTCAATCCTATCCCAAGTTGTTCTTGAGGGGGGATGTAAGGATATTTAGACACTTAGGAGTTAGTTAAGATCTACTTGGTCTAATGTGTCGTTACGTAAAAGTGTGTTTATTAGTGTGTTTATTTAGTATGCATTAGTATGCATTTGTAGTTAGGAAATCCTACTGTCACGATATGTTCTTGACATAGAGTGATCTGATGGTTTATATTCTCCTCGATATTAATTGCTACATTGATCCATGGCTTAACACCCGATTGGTCCATGATCTCTATTTAAAGAGCATGAAGGGTTTTGTCGATGATCGATTGTGAGAAACTCTCTTATAAAATATCTCTGTAATCTTTTTATTTTTCATTAATAAACTGTTCCAAGTGGCCGCATTGGCTGGGGCAGTGGATGTTTCCCTGTAGGGGTTTTACCACATCAAAATATCGGTGTGTTGATCTTTGATCTAGTTGTCTGAGTGGTTACTGAAGGTGTTCTTCCTCTGTTGGAATACCTGTTTTTTCGAACATGAAAATAACTCATTTTTAGCATTGAGTTTAAAACTATGATTAACTAAACATTTGAAATAGTTTTAACATTAAACGCAGACTAGAAAATTTAGTGCTCACTGTGGAAATTATATACTTGTAATTTTTTATTCCTAGTTTGGATGAATATGTGTGTTTATTCTTATAAAAAATATCTTGGTAGCTTGTATTTGTACATAGCAGTGATTCCAAGTGCATTGTAATGAAAAAAAACACTCTGCAATCGAGAGTAAAATAACGTCCATCCAAATGAATTGTGGTTAGCATTAGTGGTTTGGTTTACACTACAATTAAATATTTTTCATTGAAAAAGATGCATAGGGAATTTTGATCTATGTGGTGAGTGAAATATGGGGAAAAAAAGAGATCCAAGGAAAAAAAAAATCCACTAAAGGCCTTGGAAAAGAGCCTTCTCTTAAGAGAATTTCCAGCTAAACATGGTTTGCATTATTTCATTATTCTTAAAATAACTTAAATTTATTACGAATAAAGAAAATCTAAACCCAGCTTTGACCTAAGGCTGAAAAAAACTACATTAACATTATAGAAATAGATAGAGAAATATAATAGATAAATACAACAATATAATAAACTAAGGATTAATATAATATATGAATTAGTTTAGAGAGTTTATATTATTAAAGTGGACTTTCAAATTGTGTTTAGAGAAGTCAGGTGCATTCCACAGGATGAAGACATTTTCACATTCATCTCATTTGTTCTTCCTACTTAGTATATGTGTGTTGAATACAATATTTTATGTATATTTATGTATTTATCTTAATTAAGGATTTTTAAGTATAAAAAAATGATATTTAGTTTTTTTTTTTATAAATATTTTTAATAAATTTAAAGTTAAACTAGATTTACACTTACACCCCAATAAGTTGTGGGATAAATTTGTAAAAATATAAGCATATGAAATTAATGATCTAAAAAGTAGTTATATGTATATAATCTCATTTTAAAGTTAAAGTTTAGTTAGACATAAGAAAATGGACAAATGATATTCATGGGAGAATTTCTCTGTTAGGGTTTTGATGTTGGTTACACATAGGGTTTTCTGAGCCTCACAATGCCAACCTCTTCTTACGCTACGTCTTCTAGATATGTACTTCGTTGAGTTCACCTCAATGGAAAATAAGGAGGGGGTGAAAGCCCCTTCTTACATTAATATAGCGACAAACAGACCACCTGGATCTCTTATCTCACGACTGCCTTTTGAGCCCCTGTTGCACCTATGAGATCAGTTCCTTCAAAAAGAGTTGCAAATGGAAAGAGAGATGGAGGTAGAAGTTGAATCCTCCCATCCAAAAGTGACTTTTGTTTCAAAACCAGGTAAGTGTATCCCTCAAGTTTCTACAACACCAAGATGCGTAGTAAACTTGACCAAGGTAGGGGAACATACACAATTTATGAAAGATCATGCTCTGATCAGTTAATTTTTAGGCTTTTGGCCTTCAGAATGAGATCTGTTCAAATGGATGAACACCTAGTGGAAACTCAAAGGATATTTTGATATTCAGTTGGGATCAAAGGGTTTATTTACAACCTTGAGGACACATATTAAATATTTGAAAATGGACCCTATTTTTGTAACATTGCTGAACTTTACCTCAGATTCTGGATGGATTGATTTATCCCAGAAAAAGAATACTTCTCCTATGCTCTGGTCTAGATCAGACTCTATTCACTTCCTCAGGAGTTTTTTCTCAGGGAAATCATCGCGGGAATTGGTAGCACCTTAGGTTCTTATGTCAAATCCTATGAAGCAACCCGCCATAAAAGATACACTTCCTATCCCCGAATATGTGTCTACATGAATATAACCAAGCCTCTACCTGGATCACTTACCCTAGAATATTAGGATGAGGAATGGGTTCATACCATTGACTACAAACATATCCCCTTCAGATGTCTCAAGTTCCATGAGCATGATCACTTATTCAGGTATTTTTGTCAAAATCCCAGGCCCGACAATAATGAAGGAACAATTGAGAAGCCCAAAGATGGATTTACGTAGCTGCAAGGAAAACAAAGAAACCCCACAAAAAACCCCCATCGGGTACCTTCTGGAATCCATCTACAAGAAATTCCTATGATTCCCTAAGCCATCTCCCAAGTACCCAGGTAGTGGAAGATCCCTATCAATATGCAGATAAGAGAAATACCAAAGGAAAAACCAAAGAAACCCAAAAGACTTTTGTTGGAGAAAATAAAATCTCCCTCATTCATGCTTCCCCCTATTGGAGATCAGATAACAAAGGACGATGGTGACAGAGCAATGCAACTCGATGACAAGGAACTTGAGGAAATAGATCTGAAGAAAATTGAAGAGGCTTATCACAAAAAAGATCTACAATCCCTCCCACTCTAGATACTTCATAAGGTACATGAAGTCTATTTAAATTATACAATAGGAGCAACATATCAATATCGTGGTAGTCTTGGCATCCACTAGGATCTGCAAAAGGATAATCACAAGATTCCAAAAGAAGGGAAAAGACATGGAAGGAAATCGACACAACAACTCATTCAAGAGATTGGAAGTGTTATGATCAATTTAGGACATATTCAAAAGATCACAAAGGGTTTTTTAACTCCCCCCCCTCCTTCCCCATGAAGATTCTATCATGGAATTTCAAAGGCCTAAATGGAAGAACTAAGAAAAGAGTTCTTTGAAACAATATCATATAAGAAAATCACAATATTTTTTTATTATAGGAAGCAAAGAGTGTTGGTGAAAATGCAAAGAATACCCTTTTAGTTTGTTGTCACCAAAGTCAATATGTCTTGAATGACTCTATAGGGGTTGCAGGGGGGCTGGAAATTTTATGGAATTCTTCAACAACAATAATGGATAACTTATATTCCACCCGATGGACCATCATCATTTATTATCGCATGATAGGCTATGATAAAGAAGGGGTTATTACAAATTCCTATGGTTCTAATTCCCCTAAGGAGAAAGTTGGGTTCTTATCTAATCTCTCTAATCTAGGTGCTATAGCAGGTCATAGAAGGTGGATCATAGGGGGAATTTCAATATTATATTATACCTAGAGGAAAAGAGAGATGCCATTAGAAGACTAGACAAAGACATTGAAGGCTTGCAAAAAAAAATAGATGACCTTCACTTGATTGATTTAAAACCATGCAATGGTGTAATTACTTGGCCAATTCGACACTCAGGCTCCCACCAAGTACCCTCTCGTCTGGACCATTTCCTATCTCTAAATCCCTGATGTTAGAAGGTCCTCTCATGGAAGAAAGAATTCTCCCATTCTCTGGCTCATATCACTAGCTGATCCAGCTCTGGCTTGACATAGCAAGCTCCCCAAAGTGAAGGTTGTTTAGATTTGAAATTTTTTGGCTTTCCAACCCAAATTTTCAAGAAAATTCCCCCATATGGTCGGCGGATGTAGAAATTTCCAAAGGATCGATGATGTATAAATTCAATTATAGTTTAAAAACTTCAAACAATGCCTTTGAGACTGGAATAAAGAAGTCTTTAGTAACATCTTTCAGGCTCAATGATCTCTTGAATGATGACTAGAAGAAATCTAAACAAACCTTATAGCCCAAGGAAATAATGATTCTTTTCTTGAAGAAAAACAACATTTGAAGCAACATTTTGAAAAACAAAATCATCAAGGAGAAATCCCTTGAAGAAAAAAATCTAGAATCCAATTCTTAAAGAAGGGGGAAAAGAACACTAAATTCTTTCACCGATTCATGATACAAAGAATGCATATCAACCACAACATGTGACTAGAAAACAATCAAGGCCATCAGTTGTTGGATCATGAAAGCATTGAAAATGAACTGGTCAAATACTACTACGATCTTCTAACTGAACCCTTACCAGACCGTTCACAGGCTATTGATAAGATCACTCAACACATTCCGTCTCTAATTACTCAAGAACAAAATGAAGCACTACTCAATTTGATCACCATTGAAGAAGTCAATCAAACAATTAAAGAAATGCCTCCTGGGAAAGCGTCGGGTCCTGCTGGATTCACAATTGACTTCTTCCATCATTGTTGGCCAATGGTTTGTGAAGAGGTTTGGTAGTTAGTTTAGGATTCTTGCATCTTGGGTGGTGTCCTTAAGGCCTTCAATGCAATTTTCCTCACTCTGATTCTGAAGGAGGAGTAGGTTTCTCACCCCTAGCAATTTCAGTTGATCGCCCTCTGCAATGTAATCTACAAGATAATAACCAAGGTAATATCTCTCTGATTAAAAATACTTCTTCCTTTCATTATTTCAAAAGAGAAATCGGGTTATGTAGATGGGCGTCAAATAATGGACAGTTTCATCCTAGCACACGAGGTTATTCACTCCCTAAAATATACCCAAACCCCATGCATGATTCTCAAGATAGATCTCTCAAATGCATTCAACAAACTAAGTTAGCAATACATGAGATCTCTCTTTTTATCCTTTGGGTTTTGTAATGAGTGGGTTAACTGGTCCTCAATCTATCATCTTCTTCTTCTTTCTCCATTTTAGTCAATGGAATTCCATCTAAAAACATTTTCCCTTCCAGAAGTATCCATCAAGGGGACCTCCTTTCCCCCTTTCTCTTTGTGATCATGGTCGAAGGCCTTAGTTTCTATATCAAGGCCTTAATTTTGAATGGCTCACTTCAAGGCCTTTCCCTACATGGAATCCATCCAACGGTCTCCCATACCCAATTCGTTGACGACACCATGATGATGGGCTCTCCCACTACTAAGGAGGCACTAATGATCTCTGGCATTATCCATTACTTCAGTGAGACTTCAAGTACTTCCATAGATTTTGAAAAGTCCCAAATTTTCTTCTTTAATACTCCTCCACCCATCCTGAATCATATTTCCAACATCCGTGGCTTTCTTAGGAGTTCCCTTCTATCCAAATACTTGGGTATCCCTATGATTGATAATTCATAGAGAAGCAAATCCTGGGGGTAACTTATTCAATCCCCAACCAAATATTTAACCTCCTGGACCTTTAGAACTTTGAACCTTGCTAGTTGCTTGACCCTCCTAAAGTCTTTCCTCCAATAAATACCTATCTACCTCTTTTCTGTGTTGGCTTCTCCTAAGTCAATTTTAAACACTATCCATGGAATTCAAAGAAAATTCCTATGGAAGGGCACTAAAGAGGGCCACAAGTGGGCCCTAGTCAGCTAGGAAATGATTTGCAAACCAAATATATCATGTGAACTTCGGATAAGGGACCGTTATCTATTGAACAAAATACTTGGCACAAAAATATGTGGAAATGGTTGAAAACCCTAGAAAATATCTGGTCTCTCTTATGGAGGAAAAAATACACCACTCACATTTATTAGGTGTAATGAACAACAATTAGGCTCCCTCATTTAGAATGCATCCTCACAACATAATAATTTCATTAAGGATCATTCTTTTAGGGAGATCCAGGATGGCCAAAATGCCTTATTATGGTTGGATTCCAGGAAACAAATGCCCCCATTGCTTCTACATGAACATATGTAGGATAACTATTGTTGATACTAAGAGGGGGGTGAATCAGTATCAAGTACAATTAAAAAAAATTTCAACTTATGCTTAAACCATTCAACTATATCCAATGAGAAATGAACAATAGTATAAGAGTTACACCAATACACCACAATACACCATGCACAATATATGAGAAATAATCAATAGTTATTGTTCAAGGGAAGTAATGACTACCAATGGTAGCTACAACTTCCAAATGTAAAGGGAGGGATAAAACTACAAGAGGAAGATACAATCCTCCAATATCAAGAGATATTTGAACTCTCCATCCTTTCCCCTTCCTTCCACCCAAGAATATATGAGAGATAATAAAACTTTACATTAAATCATCATCATCAACCAATCATCACATA
>JASDQU011176730.1:11212-26643 GCA_032191745.1 Picea mariana
TTATGGTGGTGAAAAGGAAAAGGTTGTATTGGTTGGTTCTTATGAAGGCTCGATTGGTCTTGCCTCTTGTCCCACTATTGTTGATGTTTCAATTTTCTGCTCTATAGTTTCCCCAGTTTTGGTATCTTCAGAGACTTCTTTAGCTCTTTGGGTTGAGATATCCCCTACTTTTCGGTATCGTTCTGAGGAGTTTATGGGTGGGGTGTTCCTTCCTCCAAAAAGGTTAGAAGGAACCTTAATCAGAAGTTTTGGTTTGGTTTTGATATATCTACCCTTTGGGTCCCTAGGTTTGTTCATGAAATCAGTACAAAAAGAAAAACTATCATTGGTTTTGGGGGAAACAACTATAACAGATGTACAGGTTCTTACCTCTCGTCTTAAAGTTCCCCCACCATCAAACTAGTGCTAATGTTTAGAAATAATCTACTTCCTAATTGTTTTCTACCTTAAGACAACTCCCCGGCAACAACACCAAAAATGATGGGTATTCTATATGTACTAATTCCCTCAATTAAATTTTCAACCCGAGGTAAGTAAAATTAGAGTTGTGGCATAGTATGAGCCAAGGCAGAAAGAAAAGATAATGGAAATATTGACTAGCTAAGGGGATGGTTTACCCTAGGGATCATCACTCTTTTCAATTTACAATTCTACTTTTTAAAGAGATGACTTTTAAAATCTATTTAAACAACAAATTCTATGCAAAACAACCTTTAACTAATGAGCTTGAAGCAATTATAGAACTATGAACTATTTGACCTAAGTAGATTTAAACAATCTAGGACCATGAACTGTTTAATCTATCTCTAAATAAGAAAATAACAAGTAATCTATCTATTCAATCTATCTTTGAACAAGTAATCTATTTTTGATCTATTTGATATATTTTTTTCTGAATGAACAAGCAAGTAAGCAAGTAAGCAATTAATCTATCAAAATTATCTTTACAAGTGAACTCTATTCTTAAAGTAAAAACTCAAAATTATTTATATCTTGCAGAAAATAAACACTAATCTACCTAACTGAAAGCAAGAGTGTTATGACAGCATTCAAATGTGATGATTATGTCTATGGTGATGAATGACATCACGATGGCATCTAACTACTAATGACAATTCAAGTGGAATTAACTCAATGCTAACTTCTACAGAGAAATGCAAAGTATGGATAAGGCAGTCTATAGAAAGTTTTTCCATCATAAAAGAAACACTAGATATTCTTGGAATCCATATGATCTTTAAACATTATGCAGAAGAGATTCAACATCAATCATTCACTCTATCACACTAATACTGGAAAATACTCTGTTCAAAATCACTAGTTCAAGCAAATCTACAGACTCATAATTAGCACTTAATCAGAAATCCTAATTTAAATTCATAACGGAGATAACAATGAAAATACTCTGTGAAAACCTACAAACTCATAACTAATGTTAATTAGAAATCATAATTCAAATTCATAACTGGGATTTCATTAAAAATCATAACCTAAAGTTAACTAAGCTACTATTGAAGATCATACTCAAAATCAACTAAGATGCTACTGAAAATCATAACTCAAAATCCACTTCTATCCTATCACGTTGATGCTAAAAGAAAAATTAGCAAATGAAGAAAACCTAGAGAGAGTATTTGAAATTGCAACTTAATAAATAAACACTATCTAAATTAGTACTCTGCAGAGTGATTTACAGTTAGAGACAAAAAGACATGACAATATAATTAGACAGCTTCTACACAAGTAAACTACAACCTACAAACAAAATGTTAGGAATCTAAATATCAACAAGTGACCATGGACGTCCTGGCTGCAAATTAGAGAAGATATATAGGGAGGTGAATTAGACAAGCAATCTGAAATTAAAAGATATACACAATGAACAAGCAATCTGAAATTAAAAGATATACACATTGAATGAAATTTAAACAAGCAACTTCGAAATTGAAGAGGTATGAAGGAAATTATACAGATGCAAATCTATAATGATATAAACAATCACCCAGACCACCGGTGGGCCCCCCATAAGGTCATGGAAATACTTCAACAGGAAAACGGAGTCACTGAGTTAACGCAGCATTAGCATTGATCATTAAAACATAATATACAATTAAATGGAGATAATGTTTGTGTATAAAATAAAATTCATGTCCTCTTTGTGGCATAGAAAATGGTATTTATAGATTATTACAAAGCTTGAGAGGTCGACCACTGGAAGGGTCGACACTCTTTAAAAACAGTAACTTCATTAAATTTGTTTTAAAAGAATGCATCTTCCTTAACAGTCTTGTGCGCTCCACTTAGTGGTCACTGCAACTACCCAATCCTATATGCGTCGAGCTCCATAGCTGGATGGAACGAGTGGGCATAAAACCCATGTCCCCGATTTTTCCATCAAAGCTCGCCGATGTGCTAACCACCAGCTCCTCTGCGCTCTGAGTGTCAGATCGAGTGTCAAACAGAGGTCTGGATGAGGGATTGGATGGAAGACCGGATCACAATTTTGACCTGTTGCAAGAAAAAAAAAATGTTATACCATCATAATCAATCAACTGAAGATGAATCAATCATAAAACCATTGCAAAACGATGATTATACATAATGTGTGTGATTCCATGGTGAATTGATGTATAAACCTTGATAATACCTTTAAAAATGGATAAATGAGAGCATAGAATATATAATTGTCGTATGATAAAAGATTTGGCCACTGGAAAAATAGTCAAAACACCAAACCAACATTTCTCCCATGCCTAAGTATTTTTAGGTCCCTCTAAAACAAAAATGGATCACTCGACACAAATATACTCATGAAGGATGGGGTGGATTGGCTTTAGAAGCTTCTCCCTCATGCCCTGGGGACTTTGTCTTAGGCCTTTTGCGATGTTTCAATTGCATCCAGAGACTGTGATTGGTGGTGGTCATCTGATCAACCAATCATTGAAGTGAGCTTACTTTTGCTTGTAGGACAACATTGTCATGATGCAAATGCCTATCCATAGTTTCTTGTTCTTCCAATTGTTGAAGCAGCTGAGAATTTTATTGTTGCAATTTCTCAATAGTTGGTGTGTGATCAGATGGCTCAAGAGAGGAAGGATTGGGCTCCTTGATAGATGTAGAAGGTATATCAAATTTAGAAGATGGTGTAGGCATCTGGGAGGAAGGAGAAACAATGTTTTTGTGAGGGAGACTTGGTGTAATAGGTTCAGATTTGACCTCTTTATCAAGCTTAGACTCCTCTGCAAAAACTTATATAAGTCTTTTATGGGGGATCTCATGATCAGAAGATAATTGAATAGGATCTGAAGTGCTTGAAGGTTTTATATTGGGCTTTCCACTCATACCTCGGGTGCTTCTTCGAAAGGATTTCCCCTTGAATCGATTAGCTCCTCTCCTCTTTGTAGGAATCGAAGGAAAATCTTGATGGAATGCATCTTGTAGATTCTTAGGTTTAGAATCAATAGTTGTTGAAGGCAATGGGGAATTATCAGCAGGATTTTTAATTTTCTTATCAGATGAGGCTGTAGGGGAATCAATAATTTTCTTCGCCTTTTTATCAGACAGGGAGATAGTTTGAACTGGAGGGTTTGGAGTTTTTGATGAATGAGGCTTAGGTGGTGTGACAACACCTGAATCAACTGATCTCTTGCTTGTCTTAACTGTGATATGGGGATTCGAGAATTGGTAGAGGAAATCATCCCATGTATTAGTCTGTTTTGTCAATTCTGATATAACAAGCAATTTAATGAGGCCATGGTTAAATAAACTGTTGTGAGGGTTGGCCAAATTTTTACGGACTTGGGAAGACATTTTCTCAAGGATTTTTAGGAAATAGAAGGGAAAATTCAGGGGTTTATTGAATTGAAAATGGGCTAATAGACGAAAATCACAAGCTTTAAAAACATAGTACCTACCTTCACAATGTATGAGTCTGGTAATTACGATCACGGGGTTAATCAACTCGTCCTTGATCCATTATTTTGAATACCCTTTGGCTCCTGAGACATTTTGTAATTCAGGCTTGAACACTCTGTTATAGCTTAGACGTGGCAATTGATGGTGTTTGAACCACCGATTCCCAACCTGTGGCAATTTAGTGGCCAAGGCAATGGATTCCTTAGAGACCAAGAAGACCAGAGACCCTACGTGAGCCAGTATCCCATAGAATCCAAGAGTGAATTGGAGAGAGATGCCATCATCGTGGCCCTGTAGATTAGCCAAGAATGGTCCCCACCCCACGCAGAGGAAGATCTCTCTACATGCTGTGAATTCTAGAATGGCCAGTAGTTCTATGTAGGAGGATGGTTCATAGTGGTTGGGAATGGTTATAGAGTGAGGAATGAGAAAGAGAAATAAATCGGGCAAAGGGTGAGCACGACACAACAAACAGAGGATGAGTGATATGGAAATTGGGGTAGAGTACCCATTTTATAATGCAATTGTGTTGAAACGGTTGAATTCGTGGGCGAATTCGACATACATGATCGCCATGTGTGACCATAATTGCGTTGTGTTTGAATTTGAATGGTGTGTACTTTGGAGGCAAACAAAATCATGTAATAATTAGATCAACTTGGACATTTGATCATAAAATGCATTTAAAAGTTTAATTCGATTACCAGCGTGGATTTTGAAAAATATACCATTAAATTCATCTAAATTACCATTGTAACAAGTGTAATCAATTCAAGAGATCATACCTGCATGCAATCGTGATCATGTATAGTATATAAATACCTCACCCGATCCTCCATATGGCACTTCGTCCAGTCCTCCAGATGGCACTTCATCTGGTCCTCCTGTGTATGTGGAAATTATCCCATAGAAAATGGACGTTCACCCATAGCACTTAGCTTGGACAATTTCTGGCAGGCATGGTGAACATGAGCATGGAGCATGGATAAGATGAGTTTGAATAGGATTATCCATTGTTGATTGCCTTGTCATCGATCTGTAACAATATAAAACAATTACATATTGTTGATTGATTCCTTTATGTTTATGTTTTTAACAATAATTCTCACAAGGAATCAGTTAAATATAAGCATTCTTCCATTATACAAACATAAAAATGAACAGCAGGCTTATAACACACAGTGATGTCAGCAGTATAGAATTTAGCATACCAATACAAACAACTGTTGATATAATAGCCCGGGATATTGTAGAAACAATATGACAGAATTTTTGACAGAGATTCTACTTCCTCTTCTCATGGATTGTAATATAGATGGCAGTGTTTATCATTTGTCAGCTCAAGAAACCCCTCCGCCACTCCTAAGTATTGTGACACCTCACAATCAAAGATATAGGGAACCAGTCAATTCTTCCAATAGCCTAAGATTAATAGTTTTCCAAGTGTAGAGATAAATTTCACACATTAGTCTGACAAGACGGTTAAAATATGGCCTCGCCTATAGGATAGAATATCCTACATATAGTTAAGAATAGGTAGGCGAGAGAGTCTTAGGATTGTATTAAAGTTAGTTCCCAATGTCAGATTGATGGAGTTCATTTACCTTTGCTAAACCATGCATACTTCTTTTCATGTTTGCTTAGAAGTAATGTCGTACATCAGGACAAGTTTTAATATTTAGGAATTTTATTTATTGTTTGTCAGATCATCACCCTCGCTAGGCAGAATGCCCCGCTGCCAGCAAGCCTGTTCAGTACTCTGATGGGTTTACTTAGCCATACCATAGGCCGGTACCCGCTCCCAGCAGACCTGTTCAGTATCCCAACAGGTTAGCCTCTTACACCCTTTTACAGCAGAGAGTGGTCCACCATCTTTTAAGATTTTTGTATAAAGATTTATTTTTGCAAGAAGATGGGGAGGCAACTCTAATTTTTTTTTATTTAGGACTAGGATGGTATTTAATTTAGAGGATGACTCTTCTTTATGTATTCCTTATATATTGTCATGATGTAAGGGATACTTAAGTGGACGTAGCCTATCTAAATATATGGTATAATCAAGCATTTTTATTGTGTAGTGGATGGTACCATTGGAAAAGAACATAAAGGTATCTATAGGCCCTACTCACTTTCTTCTTCTTTTTAAAGTTATATTGATGTTTCCATGGCTAACCGCTAATCATACCTTCTTGCTACTCTTTCATAAAGATACTTTACTCACCCACTCAAGGTTCTTGGGGAAATTGTACGAGTAACCTCTAGGTTTGATAAGACGAGGTGTCACTTCCTTATATCCTCTAGTGGTGGAGGTTATGAGAAATTGCCATTAAATATGCCTTGAGAGAAAGGAAGATAAAAATCTTGAAAAAAATGGTTAATTTACAGCAAGCAATTTCTAAGCATAACAAAAATTCATTATCCAATTCATGCTTGAGAAGACAACAGAGTTCAAATATATTCTTCCGAAGTAAAATAATTCCCTTTTTGTCTCATTGAAGTTGTCCACTTGTGGTGAAATAAATACCTGCAAAGATCTCTAAAATTGTTTATCAGCAAAAACACACTTTAAATTATTTACATATGTACAATCAGAATTCAGAAAACGTTTCAAGAACAGGGAGAGGGAGAAGAAACTTCCCCATCAACCAAGGCCAATGCCTTGTCAGTTGACATGACCTGTAGAAAATCCTCTTTGGAAATGGGTATGTGGTAAAGTTTAAGTCGGGTCCATTCACTACGAAAGAGACTTGTCCATCATCAATTGTTTTTATCTTAACAACCCCATTATCATACACTATAACTACCTCATAAGGACCTAACCATCGAGGGGTAATTTTTCCTTTAAAATTTTTGAATCGGGAATCAAACAACAAAGTCCAATCACCAAGTTGAAATTGTTTCTTATTAATAAATTTGTCACGCCACTTGTTCCTCTGGTTTTGAACTAAAATTGTCTATTGGATAGCATCTTGTCTAATATCATCCAATTCGTTCAATTGTAGGGCTCATTGTTTTTGTGCCTTATCTAGGTCTAATCCCAAGTTTGCAGCAATACAGAAAGTCCTTACTTGGTATTCAATTGGTAGAAGTACTTTTTTTCCATAAACTAGTTCGTATGGGGTATGCCTAGTGGTGTTTCTCCAGGTGGTACAATATTCCCACAAAGCCTCTGGAAGTCTATCAACCCAATCCCTATGGTGTAATTAGACAGTTTGGATAAGATAGATTCTAAAACTTTGTTTGTTGACTCTACTTGACCATTAGCTTGTGGGTGATATGGAGAAGACTTACAATGCTTGATCCCATATTTCTCTGTTAATTCCTTCATCAACTTAGAAGTGAATTGTGTGCCCTGGTCTGTAACAATCTCACAAGGAACACCAAAGCAGGTAAAAATGTCTTCATAAATGAATTTAACAAAAAAAAAATCAGTAGCCCTAAATAAGTCTTTTTCCTCTACCCACTTGGTGACACAATTTGTACAAACCAGAATATAATTCTTCTTACAAGGCATGGGAGAAATTAGTCCTACCAAATCAAGGGCCCATTTCTCAAAAGGTTCTATCATAACTTGGGAAGGTAATGGAATTTCATCAGCTGATGTGCGTCTTCATATCCTTTGACATATATCGCAACTTCTCACATATTTGGCAACATCCTTAAAAATTCTTGGCCAATAGTAACATGAATGTAAAACCTTATATGTTGTACTTTTGTCAAAAAAAATTCCACCGCATGGTCCATCATGACAACTTCGTAGGATTTTTTATATCTTATCTTCTCGGACACATCTACAAATAATCAAGTCTAATCTAGTATGAAAAAGTTCATGGCCAACCCAGGAGTATTTAGCACTTTGTGTCATAATTCGATGCTTTTCATGAGGTGACAAATGAGCTGGTAACTTTCTAGTAGCCAAATAATTTGACATGTCTACAAACCATGGGGTATTTACAGAGAGGGAAAAGAGATGCTCATCTGGAAAACTATCATCAACAGGAATATTATCACCCTCATGATTAATGCACAAAAGGAAATCAACTACTAAGTTCTCTTTTCCAGGTCGGTCAAGGACGATGATATTGAACTCTTGTAATAACAGGATCCACCTAGTTACTCGGCCATTGGTAGTGGGTTTATTCATGAGAAATATAATGGCATAGTGATATGTATGTACAAATACCTCATATCCTGTGATATAATGGTGAAATTTATTGATGGCATGAACCACTGCCAAGAATTACTTTTTAGTAACTATATAGTTTAACTCGGCAGGGGACAAATTCTTACTCACAAAGTAACTGGCATAGGACTGTTGGTCTTATTTGTGTCCTAATACTCCTCCTATTGCAGTATCGGAGGCATCAGTGGATATGTGAAATGGAAGGGCCCAATTGGGTCCCCTAAGAACTGGTGCCACAAATAATTTAGCTTTTATAGTTTCAAAGGAAGTTTGACACTGGTAAGTCCAAAGAAAATGAACATCTTTTGTAAGAAATCCAAACATGGGTGCAACAATCTTTGTAAAATTCTCAATAAATCGTCGGTAGTATCTGGCATTTCCAAGAAAGCTTCTTACCTCTTTTTGATTCTTTGGAGGTGGAAGTTTGACAATTACCTCAATCTTAGCAGGATCCACTTTAATCCCTTAAGATGAAACACAAATCCCTAAGATTACTCCTTCAGTCAATAACATTTTACATTTTTCATGACTCAAGGATAGATTCATTTCTTGACATCTGATAAGGACTTTCTTTAGATTATCTAGGGCTTCCTGATAAGTATTACCATATACTGTAAAATTGTCCATATACACTTCCACACAATCATGAATAAGGTCAACAAATATCCCTAATACTGCTCGTTGAAATGTGGCAAGAGCATTACACAACCCAAATGGTAATACCATATAGGCATAGGTTCCCCAAGGACAAGTGAAATTAGTCTTGTCTTGATCCTCGGGTGCTATGAGAATTTGGTTGTATCCACCATATCCAGGAAGGAAGGAAAAGTATCTCTTCCCTAACAAGGTATCCAAGACTTGGTCAATGAAGGGAAGAGGAAAATAATCCTTTAGAGTGGCCTTATTAAGTTCCTCGAAGACGACACAAATTCTCCATCTTCCGGTTACTTTATTTGGAACCACTACAAGTGGGGATACCCATTTATTGTCAAATATTGGATAAATAAAACTGACATCCAATAGCTTTTGTATTTCTTCTTTTACTATATCCTTTAGTGTCGGATTCATCCTTCTCTGGGGTTTCCTAACAAGTGTTACTTATGCCTGAGTATATATGTGATGAATGCATGTGTCAGGGTGTATACCCTTCATATCGGTATATTCCCAGGCGAATGCCCCTGATTGTTCTTTAAGGACATTTACTAACTTTTCTTGTTGATCTGCATCTAGTTCAAAATTTATATGTAGGAATTTCCCAGGACTAATCTCATAGGGCATGGTATAAGATGTGGAAGATTCATCTATCTCAAAAATAAAAGTTGTTGAAGACAAATTTTATGGGTCCAACTGTTCCTAAAATTATTCACCAAACATGTATTCAAATTAGGGAAAATATTGTGGAAAATTAACACACGTGATAGCAGAAATAAATTGATTTAGCACATTTTTCGTTGCTTTCTCCTGAAGTTCCCAAGAATGATCACTCAGAAACATAGGTTCTTCCTAGTTCTCATTATCATATGGACATTCAATCCACCATATATTCTCCATAATAGGTTGAGTTGGTGGGTATATGGTAAGATTATGTATAGAAAGTCCATTAGAGATGGTCATTTCACCTTCTCTACAACCAATAAATTCATTGGTTGTGGCCAACCTAGGTCTTCCCAATATAACGTGATTCCCTTTAGAAGGATCCTTTGACTGAATGACAAGAAAGTCTATTGGATATTCCCATGATGTTATTGTAACTATGATATTATCCAATATTCCTTCAGGTATAACTTTTGTCTTGTCTGCTAATTCCAAAATAGTTGGGGTAGGTCTAAGAAGGGGTTTCAACTATAATTCCTCCAAGGTAGTAGTAGTCATAACATTAATGGCTGTCCCTAGGTCTATGAGAGTATTTCCAATGGGAACCTTATTAATGGTTATTGTTACTATGGGGTTCCCTAGGTTTGTAGACTTTGTGACCCTAGGCTTCTCTGATATGTATTCAGACAATTCTCCTATCAAATGTACTATTGGAGGATCTTTATGTTTCCTACCTGGTTTCTTGATACACAATTCTTTGACCACCTTACTATAAATTGGAATGTCCTTTATGGCTTGTAACAGGGGAATTGTGACACAGATATTCTTCAATTCAATTAAAATGTCAAATTCTGGTTGAATCGTTGGTTTCTCAATTGCTAATCTTTTTGGATAAGGAGGGGCTTTTGTAATCTGTGAAGATTCATTTTGTGGAAGCTTTTGTTCCTAGAATTTAGGAATTATAACATCTTCCCACTTAGTTTCATCCGTGGGTTTTTCAGGAGTTTCATCTTCTTCTTCTTTCTGGATGACTACTAAAGGCTTCTGTCTATCCATAACTTTTCCTGACCTTAGTTGAATCTCATGTAATGGACCAGGAGAAATAACAAATTTCGGGAAGGTTTGGAGCTCAACATTTTGAAGAGGTTGAGTTGGTTTGTTATTCGAGTTAGTCACCAATTGTGTCGGTAATAATTTTGTTCTTGGGGAACTTGCATTCTGGTATTGCTGGGGTTGTTGTGGAATATGAGGTAAAGGTGGGGGAACAAAACCTGGAAAAAGTTGTTAAATGTTCGGTGGAAACTGTGGGTAAGGATGAGTGGGAATAGGAACAGATGTGGCCTAAGTGTTTCCTTGGGTATGCCCTCCTGTCCATCCTTGTAGCCAAGGGTGGTGTGAAGCATACTATGGAGACCAGTTTTTCCAATTTGGTGAGTTCCACTATTGTGTTTGTTGATAATAAGGTGGAACTTGAGGTGGTAGATCATGGTATGTAGGTTGAATCCTAGGTTTCCATGGCATCCTAGGTGCATAATAATATTCCCCATGATCCCCACTTATGTAAATGGCTAATAAATCGGGCAGTGATGGGAATTTTTTAGTTGGGTGGTCTTCAGTACAGAAGCCACAAACTGAAATGTTGTCTAATGGGAACTCCCTTGAGGAATGCTTCCTCCTGCACCTTGGACAAAATATGCACATTGTTGCATTCTCTTCCTCCTGGTTCTTCCTACTCTTTAGGGTGTCCAACTGGGAACCTATTGTACCCAGGATATCAGTTTTGAATTTCTCCAATAGGTTTCCTATCTCTACCCTTGTAATACCACCTTAACTAATTGTTTTTAGGTTTCTACTATAAGGATCTTGAACACTCTTCCCAGTTTTGGCCCTACTCCTCGAGTAATTTCTACACATTTCATAGATTTTACTGAATGGTTTATGGGAGATGTCACTTGATGCCATGATGTTAGGTGTCTCTAGATATTCTTCCAAAATTGCTTTAAGGAAAAGAGTCATGGCTGCATCATCTGGAAGGTCATCGTATTTCGATTTATGTGAGGCATAAGCAAATTGTTCCATGTAATCTTTGAGACTATCATCCTCTAACCATTGAATTTTAAAAATAACATTACGAGAATCCTTGGATTTGCAACAATATTGGTATTTATTAAGAAATATAGCTTTCATATCTTCCCAAGACCTAATAATGGACTCTCCTAGCCCCATGAACCATCTTAGTGCAGAATCCTTGAGTGTGGCAGGAGAAATTTTTATTTTTTGGGAATCTTGCAAGTATTTGTAGCTTCTACACAAGATGTCAAACTTAAATAGGAAGGTATCTGGGTCTTCACTGCTCTTACCATAAAAGGTTGGCAGTGCAAAGAGTGGAATGTTTTTCATGTTGACGTTTTTTGTGGTATCCAAATTTGGAAACCCAAAGGTGGTTTCCGTTTGGTTTCCAACTTCTTCTCCCTCATTGTGTCTCACATGGTTGTGATCCTCCTGATCATCCATACTTATTTGATTCCCAAAGAGAGAATACCTAAATGATTTTATCCTCGAAGATAACAAAGTGTCCCAAGGTTCTTTTCCAGGAAGGGTATCCCTTCAATAGGAAGATTTATCTACTATTTGGATGTCCAATACTTTACTCGATCCTGTTGAAACTATTGGTGTCAAAGTTGTTGTTTCAACTTGGGATACAAGTATATTGGCTAAACTGCCAAAAAGAGCATTCACCTGTTCAGGGTCAATCATATCTACAAATTTAGAGTCCCTTGATGGTGGTGAAAAGGAAAAGGTTGTGTTGGCTGGTTCTGATGAAGGCTTGAGTGGTATTTCCTCTTATCCCACTATTGTTGATGTTTCAATTTTCTGCTCTATAATTTCCTCAGTTTTGGTCTCTTCAGAGACTTCTTTATCTCTTTGGGTTGAGCTATCCCCTACTTTCTGGTATTGTTCTGCGGAGTTTATGGGTGGTGTGTTCCTTCCTCCAAAAAGGTTAGAAGGAACCTTGATCGGAAGTTTTGGTTTGTTTTTTATATATCTTCCCTTTGGGTCCCTAGGTTTGTTCATGAAAGCAGTACAAAAAGAAAAAATGCCATTGGTTTTGGGGGAACCTGCTATAATAGATGCACAGGTTCTTACCTCTTGTCTTAAAGTTCCCCCGCCACCAAACTAGTGCTAATGCTTAGAAATAATCTACTTCCTAACTATTTTCTACCTTAAGACAACTCCTCGGAAACGACGCCAAAAATGATGGGTATTCTATATGTACTAATTCCCTCAATTAAATTTTAAACCCAAGGTAAGTAAACTTAGAGTTGTGGCACAGTATGAGCCAAGGCAGAAATAAAAGATAATGGAAAGATTGACTAGCTAAGGGATCATCACTCTTCTTAATTTACAATTCTACTTTTTAAAGAGATGACTTTTAAAATCTATTTAAACAACAAATTTTATGTAAAGCAACCTTTAACTAATGATCTTCAATCAATTCTAGAACTATGAACTATTTGACCTAAGTAGCTTTAAACAATCTAGGACTGTGAACTTTTTAATCTATCTCTAAATAAGCAAATAACAAGTAATCTATTTAATCTAACTATTCAATCTATCTTTGAACAAGTAATCTATTTTTGAGCTATTTTATCTATTTATTTCTGAATGAACAAGCAAGTAAGCAAGTAAGCAATTAATCTATCAAAACTATCTTTACAAGTGAACTCTATTCTTAAAGTAAAAACTCACAATTATTTTTATCTTGCAAAAAATAAACACTAATCTACCTAACTGAAATCAAGAGTGTTGTGACAACATTAAAATGTGATTATTGTGTCTACGGTGATGAATGACATCACGATGGAAACTAACTACTAATAACAATTCAAGTGGAATTAACTCAATGCTAACTTCTACAGAGAAATGCAAAGTAAGGATAAGGCGGTCTATAGAAAGTTTTTCCATCATAAAAGAAACACTAGATATTCTTGGAATCCATATGATCTTTAAACATTGTGCAGAAGAGAATCAACATCAATCATTCACTCTATCACACTAATACTGGAAAATACTCTGTTCAAAATCACTAATTCAAGCAAATCTACAGACTCATAATTAGCACTTAATCAGAAATCCTAATTTAAATTCATAACTGAGATAACAATGAAAATACTTTGTGCAAACCTACAAACTCATAACTAATGTTAATTAGAAATCATAATTCAAATTCATAACTGGGATCTCATTAAAAATCATAACCTAAAGTTAACTAATTTACTATTGAAGATCATACTCAAAATCAACTAAGATGCTACTGAAAATCATAACTCAAAATCCACTTCTATCCTATCATGTTGATGCTAAAAGAAAAATTAGCAAATGAAGAAAACCTATAGAGAGTATTTGAAATTGCAACTTAATAAATAAACACTATCTAAATTAGTACTCTACAGAGTGATTTATAGCTAGAGAGGAAAAGACATGACAATATAATTAGATAGCTTCTACACAAGTAAACTACAACCTGCAAAGAAAATGTTAGGAATCTAAATATCAACAAGTAACCATGGACGTCACGGCTGCAAATTAGAGAAGATATACAAGGAGGTGGATTAGACAAGCAATCTGAAATTAAAAGATATATACATTGAACAAGCAATCTGAAATTAAAAGATATACACAGTGAAGGAAATTTAAACAAGCAACTTCGAAATTGAAGAAGTATGAAGGAAATTATACAGATGTGAATATATATTGGTATAAACAATCGCCCAGACCATTGTGGGCCCCCCAGAAGTTCATGGCAATACTTCAACAGAAAATCGCAGTCACTGAATTAACGCAGCATTGGAATTGATCATTAAAACAGAGTATACAACAAAATGGAGATAATGTCTGTGTATAAAATAAAATTCATGTCCTCTTCGTGGCATAGACAATGGTATTTATAGATTATTACAGAGCCTGAGAGGTCGACCACTGGAAGGGTCGACACTCTCTAAAAGCAATAACTTCATTAAATTTGTTTTAACATAAAGCATCTTTCTTAAAAGTCTTTTGTGCTCAACTTAGCAGCCACTGCAACTACCCAATCCTAGATGCGTCAAGCTCCATAGCTGGAGGGCACAAGTGGGCATAAAACCGATTTCCACACACTACTACATTTGGGTCAAATTTTGACGGCGCATTCGACGCAATTTCCACTTTCTATTGTCGGAAGATCGACAAACCTCTGACCCCCTCAAACGTCATTTCACATGACGTCGTTTTTCCGACGACCTAGTTTTCGTCTATATTTTGACGTTTCAAACGTGGCAAGAGAGACATTGCAAACATGGCAAGACCGACATTTCAAACGTGACTAGAGAGATGTTGCAAACGTGGCAAGACCAACGTTTCAAACGTGGCAAGAGAGACGTTGCAAACGTGGCAAGACCAACGTTTCAAACGTGGCAAGTGAGACGTTGCAAATGTGGAAAGTGAGACGTTTCAGACATGGCAAGAGAGACGCTTCAAAGGTGGAAAGACCGACATTTCAAACGTGGCAAGTGAGACATTTCAGACGTGGCAAGAGAGACATTTCAAAGGTGGCAAAAGAGACGTTTCAAAGGTGGCAAGAAAGACGTTCTGAAGGTGGCAAGACCGACGGGACGAGGTATTATCTCCGATGTGGTTGCTATGGGAGCGACACTCTTGGACGTGGAAAGAACGATGTCCATCAGGTGGCAACAGTGACGGCCAAGAGTTACTAGCTCCGACGTGGTTGCTATGGGAGCGACAATCTTGGAGGTGGAAAGAGAGACGTCTTGGGCGTGGAAATAGCGACGGGAAGAGAGTGAAAGATGTCACAATTGCCACCTTTGTGTAGGTATTTAAAAAAAAAATACAATATCAATATCAAGACCTAATAGTCATTCCAAGCCCAAAGAAGGAGTAAATCATATAGGTGTCAGCTAGTGATAGCATACATGGAAATTTCTTCCTGCTTCATTAACATTTTCTTCAAAATTAAATTTAC
>JASDQU011176732.1:4975-25734 GCA_032191745.1 Picea mariana
ATGTCAGGTGAAATTTAGGGTTATAATAGATGCCCCCTATTGTGTGAGGTCAGAAGAGAATCTGATGACCGAAAGACATTACAAATATTCACCACTATATGACATGAGTGAGCCAAGGGACCGGAGTTCAGGAGGTTCCTTATGCAAAAATAACAATTTCTCTCACCGAGGTGGGCATACCCATGCTCAAAATGAAATAAAATCATGGATGCCAATCAAATACACTGCAGGTCCATGTCATATAACTATATAAAGTGTGGCCGTGAGAAATACATAGTGGCTCTACATCTCAAAATTCAAAATATATACATGTATAGTATCCATTTTTAAGAAGCCAATGACACTTGATGGCTGGAGGTGAGGCCTTCAGAGCTCGAGCAACAAATTCAGAATCTTCAAAACTCAGGTAGGAGTGTAATGTGAGTGTATGAATTCACTATCCATAGGTCTTCAGTGGCTCGTCAGTAACAAACAAGAGGATATTGATGATCAGGCATAGAACTTCATTTATTTTAAGCAAGGACTTGATTGGTCTTTTGGGATGGTCGGGCATGAGAACAAGACACAAACTGCAGAAGGGTCGACTCAAGTTTAGTAAGAATTCCCTTGGACAAACGAAAAGATGTTCTTTGTCCAAGGGAAACTCATTGTGTTGTCAACAAAAAGAAAATACTTTTCCCTTCCTCTTTTTGGGGTATATTTGATTTTTTTTGTCTTTTTCAATAATTTTGGGAAGCTTGAAAAAGAATAAATAATGCTACGTTACAAAGGAGGATCGAGTGTTGTAGACATACTAGTTCCAAGCATAAGGAACACATTGATTCTCAGAGCAAGGGGACATATGCTGGAAAATGACACTTGGGAAAAATCCTCCATGGGTCAAAGTGTCAAGATGCAGAGGCAAAGTGCTACAAGGATTGCGTATAAGGCATGCTTTAGATGGTTCAGTTGAGAGCAACATGGAGCTGACATTAGGCCAAAGACGTAGGAATGAAAATGTGATTAATAAGACACAATGATAACATCCTTTGATGTGATTTTAACGATCCCACAGAAGGTAAGCTCGACGGTTTTTCATTTTTAGAGAGTTTGAAAAAGCGTAAAAAGAGACTCCATTGGGGTACCTTTTTCGAAGGTAGTCTAGTCGGTTCGAAAAAGGGGTAAACTAGCACCAAACAAACATCTATTCAAAATCATTTTAGTGAGTGTGAAAAAGACAATATCACTTGGCAATCTTTTCATTTTTAAGAAGTTTGAAAAGAGCTTAACTATGGACTCCGTCGGGGATGTTTTTCTAGACCAATTTAACGAGTGTGAAGAAACAAGGTCACTCAGCTATCTTTTCAATTTTAGGGAGTCTGAAAAGAGCTTAACTATGGACTCTGTGGGGGTTCCTTTTTCGTAAGTTTTAGTTCCTCAAGCCTGAAAAAGCATTAAATCTATACCTGAGAATACTCTTTTAGAGAATCGAGGCTCCTAGAGTATAAATTTGTTCGTACTTTTGACCATTGAACCGAAAAAGGGGTAAACTACCACTGGACACACTTGCCTTCAAATTTCAGTTTAGTGAGAATGAAGGGAAACAAGATCACTCGTCAATCTTTTCATATTTAGAGGGTCTGAAAAGGGCTTAAAAGAAGGCATGTTGTGTTTTGGGAGTCCCGAGGGTGAGGTCAAGAGTGATAATGAATCATGCAAATGAGGTTCATACTCGTAATCAGGAAAGACTAATAAAGGAATACCAAGCCTATAGTCATTAGTGACGGCATGGACACCAAAATGCAACCAGGATCTACCTAGGGAATCCATGTGAAGGTAGGCTCTACCACTAAATTACGACACTTCTAGAGAAAGAGTGAGAGTTCCATGTCACAATTCAATGGGATCGATCCTATGGAAAAGTGGAAAAGACAACGAGGTACAACAAGTGGAGGTTGTAACCTAACTTACAAGCACAAAGTTGAAAAAATGACTTTTTACCAAAAGACCTTTAAAATGACACAACTCTCCAAAACGTTTCCCAATACCCAAAGTAACACTTATTGTAACATTCCATAAGAAACTCATGAACCATACTAAATGATTTTTAAGTTAGAAAAAATGACAAAATGGTTCGAAAAAATGACAAAAAGGGACAAAACATTCTATAAGTAGAAGTTTGGAAGCTCATTATCACTATTACGAATTGAGAATTGACCAAAAGTAAAAAAAAACCTTTGTCAAAAGAGTTGATTCCGGGAGCTTTAGTGGACGAAACAAACTTCTTCTTGGACCAAGTAAGTACAAATTATCCCCTCTTGCATTTCCATTCCTCCTTTTTGTATTTATTTTTGTTTTTTGGGGGGATGTTGAGCTTTAAAAGGGTCAGCCCTCTGTGTACATGGGTTGTCCAAGAACAACCCGCGTGTGCACGTGGGTAGAAGAGAAACTGCTCATGTGCACATGCGACTATCCTCAATACAACCCACGTACACCCTCAATAAGTGGGAAAAAAAAGGAATGAAAGAGTTAACTCTCCATTTTTTTTGTGTTTGTAGGATGTATGTTCATTGGAGAGAGAGGGAACATGAGGACTATGATTTTTTGGTCTCAAAATACCCCATTGTTGTCATTGTCTTAGCACAATGTGGGTTGCTAAAATTCTTCCAGTGTCCATTCATGAGGGCACGACCCAGGCTGCTAAATTCCTTGGTAGATTACTGGCACCCAGATGTAGAGGCATTCATGATCGAGGGACAGTCGTTGACTATGACGACAAAGGATATCTATTTTATGACTAGCCTCTCAAGGAGAGGGGAACTAGTCAACCTGCGTAGTTTCCCCCATGGGCCACACAACATCGAGGAGTTGATTGGAATCCACTGTGAGGATGGTACTGAGAAAGTAGGTTCTTAGGTGCCTATTCATAAGATCAATAACCTACCACTGAAACAAATTTTTCTATTCATTGGGAAGGTCACTGGATCTACAGCTTTCCATCAGGCTTCCCGGGTGCACATGCATTGTGTAGTTCAATGCTTAAATGAATTTTTTTTTTACTAGAGCACAACCATGCTGACATGCATGAAGAGACAGTTGACATATTGTTGAGTGTGGGCACATAGGAACTTTGGGTTTGGGACCGTTTTGTGCTCTTTCTTCTTTGATATGGTACCCAGTGTTAGTCCTCGAGAGACAATACGAGGGCATGAGTCCACTCTCCTGACGCTATGCATATGGGTGTTTCTATTTCCGTGATAGGGTGGGGGGAGGACCATTGAGGACTTTGATGACAAGTTTTTTGACTGGTGGTCTTGGCAGATTCCGATGATAAAGGACTACCCCTATGCTGGGATCAACTTCTCCAGGGACCCTGGCATGGTCGTACCTCTCGAAGTAGAGTGAGGAGAGTTAGGTATGCTTGTTTTTTCAAATTTATTTAATTTTTATTTCTTATATATATATATATATATATATAGTGTACCAGAGTATCTAACAAGTATGTATCTATTATGTGCATATGTGGGACCAGTTCGTCCAACATATTTCATGAGGACCAGGCGATGTCCTCGACCAAAGACAGGACCAACAACAACAGGGGGGTTTTTAGTCAGAGAGGCTGATAGAGTTTTGAGACGGGTGGAGTGGAACCTTACCATGCTCACTTGCATAGTCCCAATGGTGGAGATCAAGGACCTACCACCATCGATGCAACCTCATGTAGTTGGGGTGCCATGAACCTGGGTCCATCTCTTCTGACATTTGGCAAATGTTATTGTTCACTATAGCAGGGACAACGGGCCCCGCCCTTAGCTAGGATAGACTACTTATATTCAGAGAGCACGTTTTGTATATTTTTGAGGGCATAAGCCCCATGAGTCTGAATGGACATATTTTTGAGGTGCTTGCACCCACCCATGTGCTCTGATATATTTATATATATATATATATGGATCATTTTCATCTTTTTTATGTCTTATGGATTACATCTATTTTACAAATGTATTTACATGTGTGTGTGTGTGCTTTTTCTTACATGTGTGCAAAGTGCTAATCTAATATATGATTAACTAGAGTATCTGTGATTTGATTCAATCTCCTAGGAACATGGATATATGTAATGTAATCAAAGCTTCATTCTAAGAGACGTACCCTAAGGAATCGTCGGTGTAGAGTCGGATCGTGAACGTGGTAAACCCTATTTAACTGGGACACAACTAGCTGAGCGTCTAAGTAGACTCAAAGGTGAGAGATACCATGCGACAAAGTGTCATGAAGCAACTCTATAACCATGATGTATTCAACAACATTGTTTGTGGCATCACCTAAACAGATACCTCCTAAAGATAGTAACTGGCCCTGAGGTGTGAAAATCACCCAGGCCGTGAAAGAAAACCTCTGAGTGTGCTGGCTAGCACCATATTCAAACCCAACAAACACCTCTGATTCACTTGACATATGCCACAGTGAAAAAGATGACATAAAAAACAACACGTCCATAAAACCAAAAGACAAAAACTAAAAGATCAATGTACAAGAGCTATACATATGTTACAAGAAGTCACCTAAGGTGACCCACCTACAAGTAATACTTCTTGAGGTAGAGCCCATTTCTAGGCTTCGCCAAAGAATTTCCCTCAAAATCCACCATACGATAAGCACCCTTCTTTAGAACCTCCTTTACAATGAAAGGTCTAAACCACATGGGCTTGAACTTGCCTGCCCCTAGGGGATCCTTATCTTGGTCATAGACTAGGACAAGGTTGCCTTAAAAAAAAATTTGAGGATGAATGGACCGATCATAATGACACTTGGCTTTATGTTTGTGGGCCTTGTTAGCCAAGGCTGCATCTCGACACTGCTCATCGAGCTGCTTAAGATATAATAAATGCTCTTCAAGCGGTGAAGTGCCTGGAAATAACTATACTGCCAACTTTAGAGAGGGGATCTGGCACTCTATAGGCAAGACTGCTTCCAACTTGTAAATGAGATGAAAATGTGAGAAACCGGTTGCAGTCTTAACAAATGTTTTGTAGGCCCATAATGTCAAGTAAAACATCAAATGCCAATTTGACCTGGCCGAATTGATCATTCGCTGTAAAATAGTCTTTAGGGATTTATTCATAGCTTCCACCTGACCATTTTCTTGTGGGTAGTAGGGTGATGAATGTTCTTGCCTCAACCCAAGATTTTATGTTAACTTAGACATCATTTTGTTCTAAAATTGACTTCCATGGTATGTGACAATCTATCTCAAGATGTCGAACCTTGTTATTATATGGTTAAACAAAAACAGAGTTGTAGTCTCGCCATCATCTTTAAATGTTGGCATAGCTTCAACCCACTTTGTGAAGTAGACTACTGCTTTGATGATATAATGGTGCCTCCTTGCAGAAGGAAGGTTGCATGTAGAATAATTAATCCCCCACTTGGTGAATGGACCAACTATTATGATGGGAAACATGGGAGCAGGGTGTTCTCTCATCTACCGAGAGAAGATTTTACACGGGTGGAACTTCTTGATTGATTCAACACAATCTTTGATTAATGTTGGCCAAAAGTAATTGGCTCGTAGAATATTTTGGGTTGTTTCCAACCCAGACAAATGATCACCACATGCTCTAGTGTGGCAATTGTTAAGCATGATTTCCTCTTCTTCATGGGTGAGACATCGATGAAGGATGCAATCTACACCTTGACGATACAGAGTGTCCTCGAGTATGAGATAGTTTTTGGCCTAATGGAATATACGGCGATGCTCATCACAAGAAGAAGAGGTAGGGAACTTCAAAGTATGGATATATACTAGTATATCTCCATACCAGGGGTCCGAATATGCGATTAGAAACATGTCTCCTTTGATAGGCAACTCTTCGGGTATAACATCGTCTGATTCAACTGGAAGTTCTGAAATGAGTTCCGCAAAGACCAATGACATTTTGGATTTCGTTGAAACAAAATCCAAGTTGAATTCCTGGAGGATAACTATCCATCTACTGATATTTCCGCCAATTACACGTCATGTCAACACGTATTGAAATGGATTCACAACAACAATGATGGTGGTCTTGCGAAACAAGATGTAATGACAGAACCGTTGGACAGCATGAACTGCTGCCAACGCAAGTTTTTCAATGTGGGAATAATTGAGTTCTGGTCCAACCAAACCTAATCTCAGGTAATAAATCACATATTCTAAGACAAAATCATCCTCTTCAGCCAAGACCATAACAATGTTTGACTCCACAATGGCCAAGTACAATAAGAAATCTTTATTATAATTGGGTGGCCGAAGCAGAGGAGTAGATGTGAGGGTGCATTTCAACACTTCAAAAGAGCACTAGGCAGCTTCATCCCAATCGAAAGGAACATCCTTCTTGAATAAATGCATGAAACCCTTTATGATCTTGGCATTGTTCACAATGAAACACCGTAAAAAGTTATCTTTTCCATGTAGACTCTGAAGCTCGGGGATTGTGCACGGGGGAGGCAACTAAACTATTTACTCAAACTTTAGAGGATTGACCATGATCCCTGTTGTCGAAACAATGAAACCAAGCAAATGACCCGATGTGATGCAAAAACTGCATTTATTTGGATTCAAGTGAATACGGTAATAGTGACATTTCTCAAAGATAATTCATAGGTGTGTAGGATGATCAACTCTCTTGCGAGATCATGACACTAAATCATCGAGATAATACTCGACTATGTGTTTGAGGTCATGGAAATCAAAAGACATGGCCTGCTGAAACGTAGCTCCAACATTTTTCAGACCAAAAGGCATCTTCCGATAAGAAAATGTACCCCATGGACAGATGAAAGAGGTTTTGTGTTGGTATTTGAGCTTGATCTGTATCTGATTGTATCTTGAAAAACCATCCATGAAAGAAAAGGCTTCACAACCTGCACATTCATCAACTATCTGGTCAATAAATGGCATGGGGAAATTGTCTTTCGGACATGCCTTGTTCAAATCATGGAAGTTCATACATATGTGAATTATACCCTATTTTTTATTGACTGGAATGGGGTTTGACACCCATTGAGTCAATTGGATGGGGTAGATGATACCAAATTGGAGTAGTTTCTCTACTTCAGCCTTAATAGCTTCTACTTTCCTAGGATTGAATGGATGAAGCTTCTGCTGGATATGTCATGATTTCATGTTCAACAATTCTTGTATCTATGCCTAGAATTTCCTCATAAGACCAGGCAAAAACATCGTAGAATTCTTTAAATAAATCTGTGTAGATTTGAATCTCCTCGAGGGAGAAGTCCACTTCGACGAAGATATTCTCCACGATGCCAGGGATTCTGAGATATCAATAGGTATCATTTGAGAAATGTTTTCCATATTTCATTCAGCATAAATAGCGTGTGTAGCCAAAGGATTGATAGGACAAGCCTTATCTCCAGTCATAGTCAAAGTAAATTCACCTGCTTCAAGTCTTCTTAATTGTAGGAGGAAGTAAGATCAGTGACAAAGATCATCCCGGGGTTTGTTTGGACTAGTCATTGCCTCAATAATCACCTCGTCTGAGGCCAATACTAATTCTAAAGAATCAGTATCAATGAGGGAACCTTGAGCCCATGTAGGCTCAAGAACCAGATCTAAATCCTATGTGGGAGTTGGATCAGAGTCGGCGGAAGCTTGTTGTACTGTAGAGTATGCAAATTCTACCACAAACAAAGGCATGTCCATGCCATGGTGCCCTGTCCCTTGCATTGTGGCTGATGGGGAAGGAAGAGTCCACGGATCGTTAAAGTGAGTCATGCAAAAGATGAGATTTGAAATATTTTGGCCTGAGGCTGGTTGGGGACAACCGACATGTAATGGAAATTGTCGGCTGGAGGTGGGTAATCGAAAGTACCCATCAAAGGTGGGAATAAACCAACCCCTATGTTGACGATGTCAGGATAATGGTTATCAATCATCAGGACTGTGGATGCCCTCGATGAAGGGTCAGGATGGGAGAAGGATAACTGATCAATGGTCACGATCCTACCCTCATGTGGAAACAACAAGACCTAGAAAACTGTCATGACCACTGCTTGCATAGTGTAGGTCCAAATCCTTCCTAACAAGAGATTGTAGTTGAGAGATGCATCGACTACTTCAACTTCGATGCACACAGTCTTCCCTCCTAACTGCAAGTCAAAATATGGGATGATTCCATGTGGTTAGAACAAATGACCATCGAAAGAAGTAAGAAGGGTATGTGATAGAGACAAAACAGGTTGGCCGATGGCCTTCCAACATGCCAAAGACATCATGCATGTCGAGGCACCCTCATAAACCATTGTGTGGAAAATGTTCTGAGTAAATGTTTTTCGTGGTGTAATCCACTACTATATGAAACACTACATGGTAAGGAAGATGATGTTTTAAGTCGATTGTATCAAGAATGATTGTTCCTGGATTACAAGTCTCAGTGGATCCTAATGTAGCTAACAGATCCTTTCTCTAGGAAGGGATTCTCTAAAGGACTTCCAAATATGACATCGCACAAGGGGTTTGTGACAAATGCTCCACCAAAGAGTAGTTATAAGCATCCCTTGCATTTGGGTTGTGAGAATATTTTTTGAATGAACCTTTGTTTTTCCCAACGTATTCTCAATATGGAGAGGAAGAGATGGGTTTTCATCTTCTCTACCCTTATTAGGGGTGTTTGGCATTCTGTATTCATGTGTGCTAGTCATTATGTCAATGCTACCTTTCATCGTGTACACATTCGCAGATGAAGGATTACTCGAAGACGAAGGGGGTCCCTAATTGCCCCCTTTCGCACTTGAAGAGGCTTGAGCTAAATTTTTCCCATGCAGAAATGGATTCGTTAACATGACAAGCAGTTGTTGTGCTAATAACTTCTGGGCCTCTGCAAGTCAATGGAACTGGTGAGTCAGATGGTCTTCCTTGCAAAGATTACAAGGATGCTTCGACTTTTTATTTTCAATGTTTCCCTCACTAACATTATTGGCAGGTTTATTATCCCCCTTACCCTTCTTTCTTTGTCTCTTCTTTCTGTCGGGATGTTGGGTGGCCTTTGGGTTTTTCGATTGCACACTATGTACATCCGACGTTTGAGTAGGGGGAGCAGTCGAAGCAGTGGTCTAGCTAGCCGTTGTCTGTTGTACTGCCAATTGCTGCAATTGATTCGATAGTTGATCAATGGGCTTCATTTGCACTAAACCTACAATGCCATCGACATGTGGTCCAGATATTTGTCTGGTATTGTCAAGTATCAACCGTGGTGCATTTGGTAAAACTTCGTAAAGTAAACTAGACTGAGAGTAAATCAGTTCTAGTTGTTGGGATCTCATTATCACTTCTTCCTTTGAAAAAGACCCTCAAGGTTGCGACGTCTTTAGATAACTGAGGTACCAAAGACTTAAGGAACCACTCTGGTAGGAATGTTGGTGGGACTGGAACTTTTATCAAACTCTTTCAGCATCTCCATTCTCAGATGTGATCTGAGATATGATCTACTTTTGTCTACTCAAAGTTGGCCAACAATTCGATGCTGGCATCATATCTCACAAGTAATTGGAAATGGTTTAAGAATGCAATTGCCAATTCACCGAAGGAAGAGTATATTGAGAGGTCGAGCTCAATGTACCATTTTGTTGCACTCTCAATGAGAGTGTGTTGAAATAAATGCAACTGGATGAAGTTGTCTCTCAAAGAATTGGACGAGCACCATAAATGGAAGGTAATCAGATGATCACCTAGATCTTCATTAGGCTTGGCCTCAAACTTTGAGATGTCAGAAGGAAACTTGTTTGGCATAGGGGGCCAATGTGTATCATGATAGATGGGGTCGTTTAATAACCTTGTCAAGTCTGGAAAGTGAAGATTTTCTAGAAATGGTAATTTGGGTTGTTGATTGTAACCAGGTAAAAAGGATCCTGGAGTTTTGCTGGCACCAGGTTTCCAGGAAAAGTTAGGTTGTTGGCCAGGGTTCTGGTAATAACCATGACCGTGACTAGCATATTTTATAAACCTAATTTGCACAATATGTGCTTACCTAGCATCAGGCCATCTCATTTTACACCTTTTTCCAAGCCACTACTGAACAACTCTTCTTAAAAACACCCTTTTTTAAGGCACACATGCCCTTCTCCACTACTGCATGGGTGTATATGCTGGTTGTCCCACTACAGCCTGTGTATACCTACAAAATCATGAAAAATGGAAAGTTGCAGATGGAACTCATAGTTTTGGGTAAGTTACCTAAACCATTTAACTGCCCATAGTTGGTCACTCAACCAAATACCTAGCCTTTTCTAGCCTATAAAAGAAGGGGTAGGGGTCCCATTTGCAAGGAAGAAAATAATTGTAAAGAAACTCTACCCGATTTTGCATTCCATTTGTCCCAACCTTTTGCAACTAGTGTGTGAAAAGAAGCATATACAAAAACAATTGGAGAACAGTTGAAGAGGATCCTAGGACCAGATTCGAGGAGTAATGGTCGATCTCACTATTGTAAGGTTACTCTTGTGAGATTAATAAAAATAAGTACTTTTCCTGTCCCGCCATATGAGGTTTGCAATGTTTAAATTTGATTATATTTTGATAAAATATCTAACCCATTAGTTCATAGATCATATGCATGTGGAGTTCTTTGTTTGTATTTATATGGATGCAGGTCATCATTGGGAGGAGATTTGTTGTCAAGGAGCGACCAAATGTTAAAGGATCGAAATCACACATGGAAACTAAGGTACATTTACTTGATATTTTTAACCTTGTATTTGCATATGAATAATGGGGTTTATGATTGGGATGTTGGTAAGAAGTAGTATACTTTAGGTCATTTTATGCATGCATTACAGAACCCTTAATGTTAGTCTATAGGGGGATTTCCCACCCACAACAGAATTGGCGACCATACTGGGGATATATCCAGGGTTTTTGGGGATACTTTTTTGGGTTTTTTAAATTGGTTTTATTACCTTTTTTTGGAGTTTCTGCAAGAGTCTAAGCTAGTAGGGATTCTGGTCTTCCATACTAGTACTCCCTGCTTTCTTCGCTTAACTACTTTTTCTTTTCCGGGAAGCTACAGAGGAATACATGGCCTGTATAAGGCCTGCACGCGTATACATACACCCTGACTTCACACAACCCATGTACATACGCTAGCTACTGAAGGATCAATAGTGTGTCTGAGTCTAGAAAATTTATTTTTGAAGAGAGCCAGTCATACTCTTCCCTGTCAGAAACGATCCTTCTCAGGGTTTTTCTGGATCTAGTTCAGGGCCTCTATTGTTGCAATATGTAGCCTAATTATAACCTTAGATTAGATTTTTCCTTGCATTTTTTTTTCTGTCAAGAGTAAGTTTCTGTACCTTTAAGGGGTTCTAGTTTTCAATACCAGTACTCCCTGCCTGAGCTTAGCTACTTGTCTTTCTTCTTTTTAGGAGAAACAGAGGCACACCTAGCCTGTAGTGGGCCTGAACACATTTATACATGTCTTGTATTTGGTTAGCTCACGTGTACACAATGGATTTTGATGTGATAGTCACGTGTTTGTCTAGAAAATTTTGAGGAGGCAGTCATCCTCTTCCCTTTCAACATTCACTTTTGATGTTTTTTCTTGTTTAATTATGGTCTCTGTTATGGTAGTTTTACCCTAGGTTTGGATTCCAGCATAGCTTGCTTTTTCATTGAAAGTTTTCCTTTGTTTACTTGGCTAGGTTTTTGATGAGATAGTGAGTTAGTATGATATGCCTTTTTGGTTGTCAGTAACTCCCCATTGTTATCACTGAAATTTCGTCCGCAAATTGTTACAAGAATCCAACATCGTCAAACAGTTATGAGGTCGCCCATGGACCAAAATTACCACAAAATCATTTCCAAAAGGTCCAAAACTATACAACCAGTGATAAAATTAAAGTGCGCTATGACTACACAGGGTGTGCGCGCACATGCGTGATTCAGAACCGCAGGAAAAGCGCACAATGCATGATTGTGGTCAGTAAAATCCGCACACATCTAAGAACAAAACATTTATGAGATTGTTCAACCTCCCACCCACTTCTGGTTCAACTTCCAAGTTGATTTGACACTCAAATATCGATTGGATCTGACTGGATGGCTGGTCAAAGACCTAAAAATGCCCTAATTAGCCTCTTTTCACACTACAAGATGGTTGCACAATACCTCAAAGAGGTGGTATAAAACAAGGCCATGGGTGTACTTCATTTTTAAGGAATTCAATAGAAAAGTTATGCTACTACTATTCTCTTGAGGGATCCTCTATTCTCATCAAGAGTATACTAGCACCATTACATTGGGCAATCCATCTCACCCCTTGAGTGGATTAGCTTGGAATTCTTTCACCATTTTCATTCAATGTTGTAAGAAGAGATTATTTGTGGGGGTCCAAGAGCCCTCCCTTGGAGGAAGAAGGGACTCATATTCATCTTTCTTCTCGGTGTTTTCTTTCACTAATATAAACCTTGCCATTGGTAACATGAGTCTTATTGGTTTTTTTGTTCTTATGTCCCTATGCTCAGTAGTTTAGTTGTTATTTTATTTCTTAGTTTAATTCTTAGTTGTTCTTTTATATTTCTTTCTCTAACCCTTTTCCTTATAGCTTTCCTACTTAGCAAACCCAACCAAGCTTCCAAGAACCTCTGTTTTTCTCATCTAGGTGGCAAAAGAGGTGCAACAGATTGGTGACTCCACTGGGGAAAGGTATCAATTTCCTACCTGATTTTGGTTTTTATAGCTCTTATTTTGGTTTATTTAACCTGCAGGTGCATTAACTAGCCCAAGCCAACCTACAAAACATCCAATTCCAAGTTGAATTGAGAGAATTCCATCCGAAATTTTCTTCACGGTCGTGTGTCTATTGTGCGTGGGTTTATTGTCCCACAGTCGTGCATCGTGTGCACATGTGACAAAATCACTATTTTGTTCTGTGCACCTGTGCCCAAAAGCCTATTTTGGTCTACACATAGGCACTCAACGCACCTTTGTCTACACTGATACCCGTGCACTTGTGTAGAAAACTACACATTGTAAGTTTTTTTGTTATTTGGGAAAGGCCCCTAGCCTTCTTAAAAGTGATTTCATGCATGTTGTAAGCTGCGCCACACTTAGTTCCCTCTTCATATAAAGGGATTAGTCAAAACACATAGGCACTTAGGGGGTTTAAAATAATGATTTCCTCTTTTGCTTTCATATCGGCACATGGATGGCTTGATTTGACTAAAAGTATAAGTTGGAATCATTTGTAATCACATAAAACTTGCATTGGGACTAGAAGTTGGATAACAATCACTTAGTATGATATTCTCTCGCGCTTCCAAGCGACCTTGAGAATCAGAAAAAGATTGTAGGACAATTTCATCTCCCTTAAAAAGACTAAAACCTTTAGGAGAGGACAACAGCCCCTCTCAGGACTCCTCTTAGTTTATTTTTCAAACACATCTTAAGATTGTAACGGGCCCATACATGCCCACATGTTACAAAGATAGGATAGTGTTGAAATTTACTTTCTTATATTAAATCACTAGGGAATTTTAAAGGTTTTGTAACGGGCCCATACATGACCACATGATCACAATCTAGAATAGTTTCAAATCTTTTCTTAGATTAAATCAAAATAGGGAGTTAAAGGAATAGTAAAGGACCCACATGTCCACATGCTAGTTTCCTAGGGACTTTTTGAATTATGAAAGGTTGTACCAAAGGAACTTAGTTAATTAGGTAATCAACACTTGTAAGGACTAAGAGAAGTCCACATGCAGCAAGGTGACACCTAATTCATTAAAAAATTGGCACACTTTCACTCATTCACACACAAAAGTCACTTATCAGTCACATAGTTTTCCTCTCGAAATGTGGAGGTCAAAGTAAGTTTCCTCCAAAGGGATTCTGAAACACCTCACCCTTTTCTTGACAAAACTATCCACTCCCATTTAATTTCAACGAGGTTGGTTCACATCCCCAATCTCTCAAACAAACACATCTAAATTTTTTCTAAAAAATCAATAAGTTTTCCTCCATAGGAGGTGCCAAAAGAATTTTTTTAGTCTAGGTAGGATTTCGGGGATAGGCATCCAAACAACTCCCCGTTATCTGGTTCTCACATTGTCAAAACAATAGAAGTTGTCAAATAGGGAAATGAAAATCCTCCAAGTCAAGTGTTCCTAACACCATAAGGCAGGGAGATACCCGTGAAGGGTTGAAGGCTGAGGTCTAGTTGTTCTTTGCATCCCCCCTTGAGGCACCCACCTCTTGGACAAGATCCAGCCTGTGACCCATTTCTTAGGCCGAAAATCTAAATGTCACACTTTGACCGAGGTACCTAGTGACCAAATTTTAGGACATCTACACAGGTGGCAATTGTGGGCTGAAATTGCACCTTGATCAAATTTTGTATGGCTATTGGGAAATATAACCAGCTCTTTCGGGATATGCCCCCTTTAACCCTCATTATAACTGATTATTTCATCCTTCACTAGTTTCTCTTCCAGTGACTTCAGACCCCACTGTTGAGTACTATTGGAAGGTCCAGTGCTATTTGAGAGGAAGGACGTTACATCTTTTAGGACACGAGCATTTGTTTTATTTTGATTCCCCACACGGACAAAACCCCCTTATCCACATATATGCTTCTTTTTCAAAAACAATTTATGTATGATGCACTTCTGATTACATTTTTTATTTAGATATATATCATGTAAAGTTCAAAATTTGTAACAAAGGATCTTGTTTATTTTCTCTCATCACAATTTGCACACATCCACGCAGCTAGTTGGACATCATAGGGGACCCATAGAACCCTCGTCATTCGAGACACTTGCTAAACCTCCCTCCTATTTTAGGGGGAGTTCTTAGTCTTTCCAACTCATCGGCCCCACCTTTTCACACTCCAGTGAGTGCCACTATCTTAGGATCAACTCTGCTTGGTTACACATTACTTGGGTCCACTTCCCAAGTCCCTTCGTCTACTCACTCTCCTCTACATAGAAGTGGGGGACCAACTTCCTCTCAAGGAGGAAGTACCAACCCACCTAGCCCCCCTCAAGGATCAGGTTCACAGAACACTCACACCATGGCAGGAACTAATCCTCTGCCCCCACTACAGATGCCATATTTGGCCTCTCTTAACATACCAGACCTAAGAAAACTCACAAATGATCCTATATTGCATGACCCCACATGGCCTGCGATGCCTACTATTACCGTCAGAAGTCACCCCTGGATTGCAGTAGGAGCAGAGCCCAACACCCATCAGTTTATGTCACGATTTGTTTTTAAAAGGGGTGATCGAATGGAATGCTAACTCAAAACAACATTTTTCTAATTCCGAAACTAGGTTAGGTATGCATGGGCAAGTGAGGTCTTAGTCAGACTTCAGACAGTGAGTCATAGTAAGGGTGAGTAGGGGGAAGAATTGTATCAGAAAGATGTAAGGGTCTGTCGTAAACATCAAGTTTCTAACAGACTATAGGAGAAGGCATCTGAACGCAAGATTTTCTTACATTCAAATGCAAAAACCAGAGAATACAATAATACCACAATAAATCCTTTATTATAACATAATTGCAATAATTTGCACGAATCAGTCATTCATGAACTCTCTTAGTATGAGATGAAACTTTAGATGGAGTAAGAAAGACTGTCTGTTATAAAATAAGAAATCTCACATACAGATGCATAACTAGAAAGCTAGAATGTCTATTAAAAATTTACAGTTGAGAGCTTCGCTCTACCATCGATACCATTACAAAATACAAAGACTGAGTTTATATACTCAGAGAAATTCACCTAACATCGGCGTGCTCAGTCATCCAAGGCTTGGTGTCCCTTCAGCCAAATTCGGATGAGTATTCTTTTTCAGACGCCACCTTAACTGTGTATGGCTCCTACGAGGGGACTAGCTGAGCCATTAAGTGCCGAGTTAGCGTGTGAAGACCTCCTCCAACTAGTCGAGGACTCGGCATGGCTTCTTTGGAAAACTGGGTACATAGGACCCTCTCGAGCAGATCACTTTCCAGACCCTCCATACCTTATACTTAATGCATGAGGAGAGGTTTCAACCACCCCTTCTCACCTTCATTTACTCCAAGCGAAAACCAAGATTGAGATCAGATCCAATGGTTCCTAGAGATCGCGATGATCTACTCTGTGACTAAACTTGACGCCTTTGGCTCTTCTTGCACAACTCTTCTATTCTCCAAGTGACCACAGGCTGTGACCACGCGTTCATTCTCAATGACGCTTTTGATGCTCGTGAATGGGAAGGGGCTGATCCTTTCTCCTCATAATCATGATGAGTGAAACACCGTGATAGATTAAACTGGCACTACGCATCCCCCTCAGATCGAACAGTCCTGAACTCACTCGGTGATATTGTGGGCCCAAGTCCTGGACGCTCCCGACACCTCGTGCATCAGGAATATGATGGAGCTTCTCCTTGCACCTCAGAGTCGCGATGGGTAAAATGTCAAGATGGCTCAATTGGCCGCCAGGTGTCCCCTTTGGATGGACAGCTGAAAATGCTTCGTGATACCGTGGGCCCGACTTTCGACGCATTCAACGCTTTCGGGGTTCAGGGTTTCAAGATGTAGAACAACATAAAACTCTCACCCCTCGAACTCCCGAATTATGAAACACCAATGCAACTAGATCTCGTGCCACGTGTCCTCTGGATGGATGGCTTCTACCCTTTTCTGCACACAATATGGGTGCTATCTATTGCGCTAACCTCGACGCAACTCTGTTAACTACGATTCCCCGTCAATTTTTGATCTACTCTTATGAATGAATCTGGACCATCGACCATATATAATATTGCCTGCTTACCTACTTGAAAGCCAAAAACGAGATTTTCCCATGCTGCGCTCGGGTGCTTCTCGCGCCACTTGCAAACCTGAATGCTCTTGTGCCTCAGAAGAGAAATGTTACTAACATTAGGCTCCATGGGGGATAGAGTCATCCCTGTGATGCTCTAAGAACTCATTTTGCAGCTTCAGTGCCTTGCTGTTGGGCTATGGAGTCATTCACTAAGCTGAAAAATAAAAATAAAAATGAAAATGAACAGAGAAACAAAAGGACAATATTTACAAACAAGGAGCCATCTGAGGCTCAGGTAAAATATTTCTTCAGAAAATGCCCATTTACTGGGCTGTTGAAAACCTCTTCGCCCTCCAGATCCTGCAGCCTGTACATGTTATTTGAGAAAACTTCTGAGATTTTGAAGGGCCCGATCCACAGGGCTTCGAATTTKCCGTGCTTGCCCTTGTCTTGCTTAGGAGAATCCCACTTTAGTACCAGGTCTCCTATCTGGAACTCCTCCTTCTTGGATTTCTTATCAAAAACCTAATTGATCATCTACTGATGGTACTGAATTCGGATCATTACCTGCTCTCTAGCCTGCTGGATTTCTACTAGTTGATGAATTCTTCTGATCATGTCATTGGGTTCTTCTTGAATATCTCGGAAGAATTTCGCTACGGGAATGGCCAGCTGAGAATGGAAGACAACTTCTGCTCTGTAAACTAATTGGAAATGGGAGATGCCTATAGATCTCTTTGTGGTCACTCGATCGACCCATAGAGCGAATTTCAGTTTTGAATTCCAGGCTCTTTTGTTGTCCTCCAATAATCTTTTGATGATCCTTATCAGGATTTTGTTGGAGGATTCTGACAAACCATTGCCCTGGGGACAGTATGGGGTGGAATGAATTAGTTTGATCCTAAATTGGTCACAGAACTTGACTAACGGCTCAGCATTGAAAGAGGTTGTGTTATCAGTGACAATCTTTCTTGGGCAGCCAAATCTTGTGATGAGGTCTTCCAGGAATCCAATAATTACCTTGTGGGAAGCACTCCTAATGGGGATGGTTTCGATCCACTTAGTAAAGAAATCCATGGTAGTCAGGATCCATTTGTGCTACCCGCTAGAAGTAGGGTGGATTTCTCCAATAAAATCTAGGCCCCATTGCTGGAAAGGTCCTGAAACAACTACAGGCTTTAAAGGCAGAGACTTGAGCTATTGCTTTTCTAAGAAATCTTTGGCATGGGATACAGGATCTAACTCTTCTACAGACATCAGCAAACAAGGTGGGCCAGTAGTATCCAACTCTGAGGATTTTTTGAGCCATGGTCTTCTAGAAATGGTGCCCTCTACATAGACTTCTATGAAATTCAACCATGATCCTATTGGCCTCTTCTGGATCCATGCATTTTAAAAGCACCCCAGGGGGTCTTTCTAGTATAAAGTTTGATCAACAAGGCAGTACCTAACTGCCTTGAGCTTCATAGCTCTTGCCTTATTTCTTTGTAGGCCGTCTGGAGGCCGCAACTCCTACAAAAAATATATGACATCCTTATACCAAGGACATCGAGCCAACAGGGGTTCTGTCCAAGGATCTACATTAGACAGTTGATTCTAATGATTTCCTGAACCTGCATCAATGAACTCTACCCCCAAGGCTATGCAATTTGCTTCAACCAACAGCTTGGCTAAGCCTTGACCTTTGATCAATTTGGTAGGTCTTATTTCCAAGTCAAATTCTAGGATCTTGGCTATCCATTTACTCCTCTTCCCATCGATGTCAGGCTGTACAAGGATGTCCTTCACAGAAGCTGAAGGAACGAATGCGGTCACTTTTGAGTGCAATACATAAACTCTAAAATATTTGAGAGATTTCACCAAGGCATAGGCTTGCTTCTCCATGATTTCATACCTAACTTCTGCATCTCTCAATGCCTTGCTTAAGAAAGCAATGGGTTTCTCTCACCCTTCCTCATTTTTCTGCAACAAGACCGCTGCTGCTGTATCAAAAGAAGAAAATGATAAAATTACGAAATCTTTGGAATAGTCAGGACTGATCAACACAGGTGCCTCAGTCAATGCCCTCTTTATTTGGACAAAATATTCCTTGGGTTCAGTGGTCCATTTCACTTCATTTCCCTTCCTGAGCATGGTTGTGATGTGTTTCACCAGCTCAGCAAAATTTGAAATGAATCTCCTCAGAAAATTAATCTTCCCCAAAAAGTCCTGAACTTTTTTCTTAGATGTGGGAAGTGATAGGTTCTGAATTGCCTCTATCCTGCTAGGATCAATCCTTACTCCCTTTGCCGATACTATATGTCCTAACAACTTCCCTTCCTTCATAGAAAACAAATATTTCTTGGGATTTAGGGAAAGACCAAAACTCCGACACTTCGAAAAAACTTTTCTCAGGTGACAGTAGTGCTCTTTTTCAGACCTGGAGAAGACTATTGTGTCATCCAAATAGATCACCACAAACTTATCTTTCTCCCCGATGAAGGCTATGTCCATGGCTCACTAAAATGTGGCTCATGCATTCATCAGTCCAAATGGAATTTTGGTATACATGAATGTGCCCCAAGGAGTGGTGAAGGTTGTCTTTTCTCAGTCTTCAGGAATGACCGATATCTGATTATAGCTAGAAAAACTGTCGATCATGGAAATCCTAGATGCACCGGTTACCCTCTGCAATATGTGTTCCATGTTGGGCATGGGATAATTGTCTTTCTTTGAGCTCCTGTTTAGGTTCCTGAAATCGACGCAAAGCCTAATTTCTCCACTTTTCTTTCTTACCAGAACCAAATTGGCCACCCATTCGGAATATCTTAAGGGGATGATGATCTGGGCCTCTAACAACTTCTTCACTTCTTTTTCCATGATAGGCAGCAACATGGGATTTATTTGTCTTAGCTTTTGCCTAAATGGCTTAGCCTCTCCCTTCAGTGGGATCTTGTGTTCAATGACGGATGTATCATACATCTTGAGATCTTCGTAGGTCCATGCAAACACATCAACAAACTCTCTCAGCAACTCAGTATATTCGGCCCTTTGATCTGTGGTCAAACTCCTTGATAGCTTGACAAATTTAGCTTCCTCCTGTGTGCCAATGTTACACTCAGTTGTGTCAGCATCTTCATCTGAAACCCTACCCTTTATTGCCACATCATTCCCATCGAACAATCTTTCTAAAGTGACTAGTCCCTTTGGAATGTGATTACTAGGTAGCTGAATAATCTGGTGGTTAGCAATTTTATTTAAAAACACCTTGGGGTGAGGGTCACCTTTCAGGTCAGGGTCCTGATCAATGTGCAACGCAGAAAATTCATCAACAGATTGGAGAAATTTTTTGATTTCTAGATCATCTTTGAATACCTTCCAATGCTTGACATTGTCTGGTACAGAGGGCCTATATTTTATTTCAACATCAAATTTGACCATAGGTGGCAGAGAAACTTTGAGCAAACTAGCTGAGACAGCCAAAGAATCGGCTGGAGTATTTTCCCCCCTTGGAATGAAAGAAATGTTAAAAGCCAAGAAGAAATTGTCCATCAGGTCCCATACCTCATTTTTGTAGCTTCTGAGTCAGGGATGCTTAGCCTGATAATCATTTCTGATCTATTGGACCACCAACTCTGCATCATCGAATACTGCTACCTCCTAAATTCCCATTTCCCTCGCAGCTCTTAATCCCAGAACAAGAGATTCATACTCTGCCACATTGTTGGTAGCTTCAAATTCTAGTTTGTATGATAGAGATATGGTTTCTTGAGCAGGTGATATAAAAAATACCCTAGCACCAGCACCTTCCCTGGAAGAGGCTCCATCAAAGAACATTTTCCAGATGGGGGTGATGGAGGGAGGAAATTCATGAGAAGTGGTGGATGAATTTCTGAGTTTAAGAGGAGGCTCGGGGGTATGGGTGAGTTGTAGTAAACTAGAACCTAAATCAGTGTCTAAGGAAAAAATGGGATGGTTGGTAGGGTTG
>JASDQU011176735.1:1302-24349 GCA_032191745.1 Picea mariana
ACTGAGGACAAAATGAAATCAAACTAAATTGGTTGTGTTGAATAATCAACATTTGTAGGATAATCCAAAATGTAATCAACATGTTGGCTACTAGTGGTTGTGCAATTGCAGATACACTGAAGTCACAATTGGAGGCTTCTCTTTTGTACTTGTTCACCAACATGAAGTGAAACAACCTTGGGATACTCATTAGCAATTTCAATAGAAAACATAAGGTGGTCACCCATTTTGTGTGTAGAGACAAAAGTTGAGTGCAAATCTACTAGGAGACCAATATTTTCATATTTGATCAAAGATAAATTAGAATTTAATTCCACCTTCATGATTATTGGAAAGGAGAAAACACACTTTATGCATTTTTTTATTCAATCATTCATAAACAATAAGTATGTGCTAAATATTTTAATGTTCGAAAGATCTTAGTTTTCTTTAGAGTTTTTTTCAACTTCAATTAACCATTATTTGATATGTTCTTCATAATCTCTAACATATTTAAAGAAACTTTCTTAATATGTTATTTCCATATAAATTGCTCTAAATATTATATATTCATTAATGATAATGGTTAAATCCATCTTAAAAACCTTGAAGTATTAGGTATCTCTAAATAATAAAACATAATAATAACAATTATTATAAGAAAGAAAATAGTATATCTACTCTTAGAATTTATGAATTTCACACTTCTTTCTCTTGCTGAAAAAGGTTCATCTTGAAAATATTAAATGATTGAGCATCCTCTAAAAAAGAAAAAACTTATTAGAAGAAGAAATAAATCTACCTTTAGAACTTATGAATGTTATAATATTATCAAAATTAATCAAATTTGAAAACAAAAATTAATTTTTAACACGAGTATGACACTTAATCTAAGCACATGACCATTATGACACTTAATCTAATCATATGGTGATATGAAAGAAAAGGATGAACCTCTTCTTATTTACAACTATGAAAAACATCTTATTTACAATTATGAAAAACATCATTTACAAATTTACAACAACAATATGACCCTTAAATTTTAAGATTTTGTAAATCAAAATTTCATGGGACAAATACAACATAATCCTGTGGACGACATAGCCATTACGAGATGAAGTATGAACCTCTTATCCTTTATAACTATTAAAAAAACATTTATAACAAAAAGGGTCCTTCAATATTTAGCTTTTGTGGTTCATGGTTGCACTAGCCAAATATAGTGTAATCCTTCTGGACTAGGAGGCTCTATGATGTGTATCATGACAAATAGATTCATCAATATGCATATATGTGTGCTTGCATGGTGGAGTGTCTTTATACTTGCAACATGTGTTTGGTGGAAGAAATAGATATATATGAAACTTTATAAACAAGCGTTGCATGACAGCGTAGTCCCTGCCGGGTTGAATTGGGATAGGAAAAAGTAGCGGAGGCAGATGCAAACTGCAACGGAGATGTGGAAAGCAACATGAAGCACAGGTGGTATCCATGCAGTAAATGACACGTGGCCTTTAGAGCCCCATCTATTTTTTGAAAGTATATAATCTATTTTACTATGTTGAAAAATTCTGTTATGACGACATAAATATAAAAGGAGATAAAAAACAGTTTAATTTTAAATATATCAAAAAAGTTACATATTCCTGGAAATTTAAATGCATTTGTCATATAGACCGGTGAAAGATAAAAATGTTTGAGGACATAAATATAAAAGGAGATAAAAAATAGTTTTATTTGAAATATATAAAAAAATAATATTCTCTGTTACATATTCCTGGAAATTTCAATGCGTTTGTCATATAGACTGGGATTGGGGCTCCCGCGGACCATAACATAAATATGTACAAGAAATAAGACTCTAGAAAGAAGAAGTGGGCGATGGTAGAGTGTAATACTTGAAAAGAATAAATTGAAAGGTATCCGTCTTTGGCTAGACATTTCTATTTAAAAAAGTGGAATAACTGGGTTGAAACAAAGCAGGATGCGATCAGTAGACTTACAATGATGGTACATATGACCCCTTTTTCTATTTGCTTGTTGATGCCTTTTCATTGATATCGTCGACGACTGCTGGAATTGTGTAACACACCCACCCTTAAAGGAGCTTCTACAGTGTAAAGCCTCTAAATTTTTCATTTTTTTTTGTTCTCCTGTGCAAACAAGCACTAGGCACAAGCCTCCTCCACGTGACCACTACCCGTGACCACAAGCCTACCTAAAAGGCGCTTCGTGACTTCTGTCATTGGGTATTCACATACGAGCCAACCTTGACTCACCTGACTCTCGAACTTTCGAACTAAGAGCCTAGCCTAGCGCTAGCTCCGTTCCTTGACCTCCATCCATGTGACCCCTTGTTATGACTCGGGGCCCAACCTTGAAGCGCTTCGGGACTTCACGTATCGTGAAGGTGGAAAATAGTCCATCTCCTTTCCTCGAAATCCTGAAATCCGAACTCCCAATGTCTGATCAATGGTCCACAATATTCCGCGACCCAACGACTTAGATCAACTCTTCGTGAATCAAGATTTCACATTTCGTGACGTTGGAGGGTAGCTCCCCTTCCTTCTCCTGATCCTCGATATCTCCTTGGAAAATCAACGATCCATGTTACTCCCTTTGATCGACGACTGTGATCAAATCATGAACTTGGACTTCACGAGTTTTCATGACTCCTATCTCTGACTTCCTGAGTTGTGAGTCAACGAAATACCGATCTCTCACCACGTGTCCCTTCTTGACGGACGACTAGGATTGCTGCGGCTCCTAACTCCTTGGGTATTCGCCTCTGCTCCTTGAAAATATTGCGAGGTTCGAATTCTCGAACTCCCGGATCTGCTACCACCTGTCCTCTGACGATGGATAGTTCCAATTAACTTCGAAACTTTGGGACTTCACACAAGTCCACTCTCCTATGCACTTTCAAAGGGTTAGACGTCGTGCACTTTCCTCTGGATCTCACAGCTATGATTCTCCGTGCATAGATCTGATGAACGAGATCTATTCTCTCCCTGTGCATGAACTCTGAACTCACAGATACAATGGTCGAGGTGGGTCCCAAAGGATCCATAGATCAACGATCCACATTACTTCATGACTTTGGGTTTTAGAGGTTTTAGTCGCACCAACCCATAATCTTCTCGATACACGAACTCATAACTCGTGGATCCGAGGGGCTAAAGGGGTTCATTCCCGCACTCTTTCCCACAACCAACAACCATGACCATCCTTGGCTCCTTCTGGACAGATCTCGTTTGTTCAACCTTTGGACAAGGAAAACCTTTCCCTTTCGGTATTTTCCTATCACTATTTTTCTGATTTCTCACCTCGAATAGGTTAGGGACTTGGGTCTGGAAATTCACATGATAAGGGGGCCAGGGGAAAGTATTCTCTTCAGACAGGTGGTTTCAGGTCTACACGATATTTCCTATCTCGACCATTTTATGACTTATGTCCGGGAAGCCCTCCAGAGTGGAGTTGGGCATACAGTTTATCAGTGGGAAGTGTGAATTCCCAAAGAGATGGAAGCATACGCATAACATAGCCATTTCACACAGAGATGTTCATACATGCATATAAATATATAGATGTGTAAAAACTAAGAAATCATTCATCACTCTAACTCAACAATTAAGGCTGAGAAAAGACTTATCAGAATCAGACAATGTGAAGCGACTACTGGAAGGGGTGCCCGTTTCCACCCAACCTTAGGCTCAGTCACTCCAAATGGATTTACCACTAGCCACCCCCAAGCTAGACCACGATAATCTCCAACACAACCTTTTCTTCTTGCTCAACCACAATAGGGACAGAGGTTACTCTCCCCTTCCCGCAGGATCTTGGCAATGGTTTACATGATACCAAGAAAGGAGGACTAGCCTCGTTTATCAAATCGTATCATAACCTTATCTACCATTTTCTATGTCCATAACGCTTAGTTTTTCCATTCTTCCTTGAATCCCCCAGATTCACTTTCCATCTTTGCGCTCTTCCCCTCTCCCTACCACACGTTCCCTTATTGCCTCTTTCAACAGGGTCACGTGTGGCCCGAATTCCCAGTCAGCGGTCAAGTCTGAAAGCCTTACAAATGAGTGCTTACACACACCATCCCTCATTAAATCTTGATGAGGTCTTCCCACCCACCAACCTGACTGTAATTCATTTATGGGTCAGAGGACGATTATGGTCCCGAGAAATTAAATCCAGTAAGTACTAGTTTGGGTGAAGGTTAACACAACCATTCCTGGTCCCCTTCACCCTCTCTTCATATAGCATTCGTGGTCTTTATAAGTACACCCCCCCCTCCATTATTCATGCAACACTTGTCCATTTTCTTAGTAAATAATTAGGTTCACATTCATTTACCTTTCAAACAAAGGTCCATCAAATCAATATTCACACATATAAAGTTTTCCATAGTCTTTTGGCCATTTATAGTTATATTTACAAATTGGGGGATACAGGGTGTCACAATTCCCTCCCCCTTAAAAGAACATCGTCCTCGATGTTCTATCTATTAACATGTCCTGTATGTACATAAGTGAACAAAAATGGGTATGCCTATCCCATGGCATCCTCCATTTCCCATGTGGTCTCACCTGGGCCAAAGTGTTTCCACTGCACCTTGACTTATGCAATGGTTCAGTTCCTGAGTGGGGTTTCCTTCCTATCTAGTATGTATTGAGGTTCTGGAAGAAATTCTCCCTCTGGTCCCACCTGGATCACAGACCAGTCAATTATATGATTAGAATCATGTACATATTTCTTCAGCAATGAAACATGGAAAAGATTATGTGCTTTTACTGTGGGAGGAAGTGATATCCTATAGGCTATAGGTCCCACTCTATCTAGAACTTCAAAAGGTCCACAATAATGAGGTGCCAACTTGGCACAAGCTCCCATCCTCAGGGAACTCTTCCTAGGCCTAACTTTGAGATAGATGTGGTCTCCCGTCTTGAATTCTTTGGGGGTTCTCTTTCTGTCGGCATAACTTTTCTGTCTATTTTGAGCAATTTTCAGATTTTGCTTTATCTGAATAACTTATTGCTCCATTTATTTCAACATGTTAGGTCCAATCGTAATTATGTTCACGGGATTACTCCAACTGATTGGAGTGTTACATGACCTACCATAGAGGACTTTGAAAGGGCTCATCTTTAGTGATTCTTGGTAGCCGTTGTTGTAGGAAAATTCCACTAGTGGCAAGTAATCTTCCCACTTTTTAGGTTGATGCATTACATGCATTCTTAGCATGTCTTCCAATATTTGGTTCACTCTTTCTATATTTCCATCGGTTTGAGGATGATAGGCCGTGCTAAACAATAATTTGTTCTCTAGGCCAGCCATCAAGGATTTCCAAAAGTTTGAAGTAAATTTTGTGTCTCTGTCAGACACGATCTCCTTAAGCATGCCATGTAGTCTAAATATCTCCTTCATGAATATGTTGGAAATATCTATTTCCTTGCAAGTCGATTTGACGGGAATAAAATGAGCGAACTTGCTCAATTTATCCACCACTACAATGATGGTGTCTTTCTGCCTGGCCGATGTTGGTAATCCGGTGATGAAATCCATGGAGACGATCTCCCATTTCCATTCCAGAATTGGTAGCGGTTGTAATAATCCTGCTGGGTGCCGATGTTATGCTTTAACTTGTTGGCATTCTAGACATTTACCTAAATACTCAGCTATGTCTTTCTTCAATCCAGGCCAATATAATTATTTCCTAGTGGCTATGACCATCTTCTGATACCCCGGATGGATGGTGTATGGTATTTTATGCAATTTTTCCACTATGAACCTCTTCAAGTTGTCACAACTTGGAATATATAGTCTATTTTGGTAAGTCAACAGACCTTCATCTAGCATATGGTATCCTTTTTAATTTATCCCTGTGGGTTCTTGCTCCAGGTATGAGGTCACTGTCTAGAAGAATGTGTCTGTTTCTTATCCATTCTTGACTCTTTCCCTGACATTCGTCTCGCTGGTGCTCACCCCTGCCAGGTGAATTGTTTTGATACTTCTGATAAGGGCATCAACCGCCTTATTTTCCTTTCCTTTGATGTGTTTGATTTCGAAATCAAACTTGCTAAGGAGGGCCATCCACCTAGCTTGCCTAGTATTGAGTTTTGGTTGGTCAAACAGGTGCCGCAATCCACATTGGTCTGTCATAAGTACAAATTTCCTACCCTGGAGGTAATGGCTTCACATTTTCAAAGTGTGCACTATGGTGGACAACTCTAGATCATGGGTCACATAGTTGACTTGATGTTCATTCAGTTTTTGAGATTCATAGCAAACTACACTTCCTTCTTGCATAAGGACTCCTCTGAGTCCTTCCTTGCAGGCATCTGTGCACACAAGGAAGTCATTATCAGGATTGATGATCTTCAGCAAGGGTGCATGGGTCAGAAGGTGTTTTAGTGACTGAAACTTTTCTTCACAATCTGGTGTCCAAATGAATTTAACCCCCTTCCTTTGTAGGGAAGTGATTGGACAACCAATCTTGGAAAACCCTTTTATAAACCTCCTATAGTATCCCAATAAACCCATAAATGATCTGACATCCGAAACATCCTTTGGGTAGGCCATTCCATGATGGATTTGATCTTGTCAGGGTCTACTGCTACCCCTTCTTCAGATATGACATGGCCCAAGTAATGTATTTGCTTCTGGAAAAAGTCATAATTGCAAAATTTGGCATAGAGTTGATGCTCTCTTAGCACTTGAAGTACAAGTCTAAGATGTTCCTCATGTTCCTCTCTATTCTTGGAGTAGATTAAGATATCGTCAATAAAAACCAATACAAACTTGTCTAGGAATTTGCTGAGTACATTGTTCATAAAATACATAAAGGTCGTAGGGGCATTGGTTAATCCAAATGGTACTACCACAAATTCCTAGTGACCATATCTTGTCCTGAAGGCGGTTTTGTGGATGTCTTCATTCTTGATTCAGACTTGATGGTATCTAGATATCAAGTCAATCTTTGAGAAAATGGTAGCACCACCCAATTGATCGAACAAGTCATCGATTCTAGGTAAGGGGTATTTTTTCTTTATGGTTACCTTATTGATCTGTCTATAATCTATGCACAGTCGGAATGTACCATCTTTATTCTTCACAAACAAGACTGGTTCTCCCCATGGAGACACGCTAGGCTAGATGTAGCCTTTGTCCATCATTTCCTTTAGCTGTAGTTTGAGTTCAACTAGCTCGGGTGTACTCATCCTATAGGGGGTCCTAGATACTGGTACCGCTCTAGGTGCAAGTTCTATTGAGAATTCAATGCCCCTTTATTGCACATAAAAAATACTCACTTTGATAGTGTTGCAAGTGTTGTCATTACAAGTGTCGTATTTTTGGTCGTAAGTGTCACAAATGTCAGAAAAAACATGCTGCATAATTCCTATGTCGTGCTTATAACGACCTCAGAAGGACATTTGAAACACCTCAAACATTTGATTTGGAAGAAGAGGAATGGTTAACTGGGTTTATGAACCTCTTGCCATTTGAAAGAACCACTAAAATTAAGTTTTTAGAGGAGAGCGCTCCCCTATACCTCTCTCAGGAGTGCTGGCACCCCCCTATAGACTATCTGGGAGCGTTATAACACTCTGTTTGCCATTTTGGAGGAGCATTGCTGCTTTTAGGAGTGCTGGCACCCCCCTATACATTACTAGGGAGAAGAATGAGGGAAAGATCCTTTCAATCTTTGAAGGTAGTTGGATTCGAATCCTTGGTCAAGACATGATCTTAGGGAAGATCCCTAATTGAAGGAGGAAAATCCTCAACTTACCCCAAAGATATCTCAAGTGGTTGGGCCTCTCTAAACCTATATAAGTAGGCCCTCTCATGGTGAAAAGGGGGAATGATTAGAAGCATGAAACCTATGATCTCATAGGAAACACACAGTGAAGTGGAGGAGAATTATTAGTGAAGTTATTGTCATTCTAATCGTGGGTCTTTTGAGCAAGGGTTAGACAAGGAGGACTCAATGAAGCTGCTGTACTCGCATCTACGGTTGTAAGTTTCCTTCATTGTTGTTATCATTAATATGATATGCTTGGCTTGTTTCTTTCTAGTTTGTGTTTAATCTCACATGAACTTGTCTCTAATATATAGGTCTATTTCAAGCTAATTTCAATAGAGTAGGAAGTGGTTGTATCTTTGTTTGTCTACAGGGCTTGTCGAGGAGCGAAAGATTAGGGCTCAACTCGGATCATGCAGGGACAAACGCCGATAAAAGGTACTTCTCTTCTCCTTCCTACTCACACATTAGTTTATCTAGATCTAAAAGGAAGTCAATGACCACGATAAGCATCTTTTGTCTTAAGAGTTAAGAGTCTAGCTCTCAAGAGTAGATCTACCTATCCGCAGGGAGATTTTCCTTCAACAGAAATTGGCGACTCCACTGGGGTTTGAATCGAAACCTTTTAGTTTTGGTTTTCCTCATAGGCCTTGACTTACCCCTTATTCTTTTTAAGACCTTCTTCACCCTGTATGTTTGATTTCACATGTTGATTGACTCCTTACCCCATCACATTTAGCTTGATTGCCAAAATTTGACTGAAATTTTGGGTTTTTGGACAATTTTCTGAGTTTTTGAAGCCTGGCACCCCTGTGCCTATGTTATCCTAGCACCAACACTCGCTGGAAGTCTTAGACAGAGCTTTATAATGCTCTGGTATCCCTTACACTAGAGCGCCAACCTCTCCTTTGCAAAAATACCTTCCAAAATTGCATTTTCTGAGGTCCAGACCCTGTTTTTTCACTTGCTGAGGTTCTTTGTGATTCAATTCTTTTTCCCATTGATCTTTGACATCCTTCCTTCTGAGGGATGAGCACTTTTCTGTTCATATTTTGTGGCCTTCTTCCTTCTTTTGAGTTTTTCTGCTGTTGAGAACTTGGAATCAATCCGTTGATTTCTTCTCTCTTATTCGACTCAGCGAAAACTCTGGTGAAGGGCATTATAAATCTGTGAATCATCTCATTTGGTTCTTCGAGGTCATCATTCTTAAACACCTCTCTTTTTTGTGAATTGTTTGATTTTTCTTTGTTATCTTTTATTTTCTGTTTGCTTCTTGTTTCAATCATAGCAAGAGGGTGTGTGTTGTTTGTGTGAAATTTGCTCATACTTGTCTGAATCTCCTTGATCTGAAAGGGTAGTTGGCAGGAGATTTTTTTTGCATTGAATTAATCATTATTCACATACAATTGACAAACATACATTTTAGTGATTGGTTTGCATATTATAAGGCATTTTTGAATTTTTTTTAGCATTGCATTGGATTCAATTGAGAACCAATTGATTGAGGACATTTCATATTAGTGTTTGATAGTGAAAATGACTCTTTCTCTTTCCCTTAAATAGGAGTTCATTGAAAAGAAACGATTGCTTATCATCTTTTATGCATCTTTTTGGGAATTGAGTCATCATTCCATCAGTTTCACTTTCATGCACCCTTTGAGTAAAGAACAACTGTAAAACAAACGTTAATTAAAAGTTATCTAGAACATTTTTTTGTTTTTAGGATCTTCCACCAACAGTAGACTAGGGTTAGCACTTTGGATTAGGCTGTGAGTGCAACTCTCCAAAGTTTTCAAAACAAATATTAGCATCCTGAGCTAGGGAGAGTCAAACCCAATTGTTGTATTGGTTTTCTGGGATCCCCCTCTCACACAGGGGTTACGCACGAGGTCGCATTCGGGCGAATTATGTAGATTATCCCTCCATGGTTCAACTGTTTGTAGTGGTCGAATAGTTTATTGGGGGTCACTTGGAGGTATACCCACAATTATGTGTGGGAGCCTCTCAGGTTGATTTTAGACTTGTTATCCTTCCCATACGTTTCAGATCGGACTGTCGACTGTACCCGCCCAGGGACTCACTGCGAATTGGTGTCTTTAGTTGCCATAATCTTTAGGTACTTACACAAGGTGACGGTGAAGGGAAGTCTCACTGTACCTGGAACAAACATTGGTCAAACTCACTCGGGCTCCTTGGAGGGTAAATCCACAATTACTGCGTGGAAGCTTGCACCAAGGTGAAAGTCCGTTAAGCAGGTTGCCATTGTAACTATTCCACCATATCCTAGCCCCTTCTTGACTTGATCACGCGACGTTGGATTTCATCACCAACTAGTACGATCATCGAGAGAAGTTTTGTTTGCTTGGTTGATTCGTAGATTTTATTAGCGTATGCTGTTTCTTTTTGTTAGTTGGCTCTAGATTTTCAGTGTGTTATGTTATTCTCCACAATTGAGCCCATAGATGATAAAGGTCTTCACCGATCACGTAGGATGCAAGGGCTACCTAGAGAAGGCTATCAACCCTTACCTCCTAACCCTCCAGAAGACAACTACCGTAGAGAGGTAGAAAATCATCCCGACGCTGGAAGTGCTATTGCTCCTTCATTAGATAACTCAGAAGGTGCTTTGGTCACGGTTGAAAATCCCACTACATCTGTGTCGGTAACTCCTCTCGAACCACTTTTGGTTTGTTTAGACTCTTTTGGGAACATCATAGACGAAGAGGTCCCACGATTACCAGAGAGGATTTCTACCGAAACATATATGGGATCCATAGAACCAATCTTTGGTGACGAGTATAGGACTCCTGTTCATCCTAGCATCGCAGTAGATACCAATCCCACACCTTCTCATTCTGTTTGGAGGAATTCATCGGGACACGATCTCTATGAACATTTCAAATCTTTTCGACAACCCTTTCATCCTCATGACCCTCCTAGTGAAACAGGACCATCCGGTCAAACCATGAATCACCCAGTCGATCAGGTTATTAACCCTACTGTTACACCAGCACAAGTCCATCCTAATGCTGGACTCATCACCTCTACTCATCCCCAAGGCACTTCAATCTCTACCCCCGTTTCTACAAGCTTTTACTCCACAGCTCCACATGTTCCACATAATCCTGCTGGGACATCTACTCACCCGAGAATGCAGACCCCTGCTAGCCCAACACAACTGGCTGGAGGGAAACCACCATCCAACGAATCTTTCCCTCCTGGAGGACTACCTTTCCATGGTGGGCCTACCCTTCCCGGGGGACAACCCCCTTTTCATGTTCCTCCTGGAGGGCAACATCCATTTTCCAGTCATACCTCGGTCATAAATCCACCATTGGCAGGGGGGCAACCCTCATTTGCTGGAAACCCTTCACAATCCTGGGGAGGATCTTCAGGAGGAACTTTTACTCAACCCCACATTAAGGGGCACTATATAATAACCCACTAGGAGGAGTTTCCAATCCTATTCCTTCCGGAACATCTTACGCACAATCTTATCCAGGCGACATCCCAAACACCACCTGGAGTTCTCCGGGACCACAATCTTATCCTCCTCATGGGTCTAATGTGTATCCGCCTTCGGGATCTACTCCTTACCATTCTCAAGGGAAAAATGTTGATCCTCCTCATGGACAAATAAATCACCTGGCCTATAATGTTCAGAACCCACCGGGTTATGCAAATGTTTCTCATTCATCATCGAATCCTTCTTATCCTGGCCAGCAACAACCGTATGTAGGAGGACCTACTGGTTACAACTATCCACCTAACCCAGTTTATGGTCCTACTGGTGTTCCTATGCCGCACCAGTATCATTTGCAAATTAACCGACAACTACCTTTCCTTGCGACTCTGGATCTCCTAGACTTGTCTCAATTAACTAATGATCCTATTTTTCATTCACTGGTTTGGCCAGTCATTCTAGCTAAACTCCCTTCCGATATTCCAAAATTTGATGGAAACCCTGGCGAAGATCCGAACAACCATGTGATGACTTTCCATTTGTGGTGTTCATCAAACTCCCTCATGGATGATTCTATACATTTGCATCTTTTCTAGTGAACACTTACCGGTTCAGCAGCAAAGTGGTATATTTAACTACCACGTGCTTCTTTTCATGATTTCAATTCCCTTGCCATGTCTTTCCTCACGCACTTTCAACTGCCTATCCACTACGAGATGGGTACTGAACTATTTACCTCCCTTCGTCAAACTAACTCCATGCATATCTCTGACCATATTCATGAGTGGAGGCGACGATGAAGGATGATCAAGGTAGTCATTCCTGACATACTATTGGCAGAGTGGTTTACTAAATCACTGTTACCCCCGATTGCTCGTGATGTCGCTCTGGGTGGTGCGGTCACAGAGGAACAAGCCATCGCTCGGGCTCAGTATTTAGATTTGGTTTATTCCCAATTTGGTACTTTGTATGATTTGCTTCTGAATGCTGCTCGAGCTAATACCGGTCCTTCTAAGCCATCATCCTCATCTCATGCGGATGGTGTTATTAGTTCCATCAAAACTTAAGCTTTTTCCAAATTGACTACGCCCTCCTCTACCTCCCACCAAAATCAGATCTCTGAGGTGAATGTAGTTCAATCTTCCCCTTCACAACAATCCAGAGGTAAGAAGAAGACAAGGAATAAATCAAAAAATAACAATGAACCAAAAAATCAAGCTCAACCACCAACTATCGAAAATAAAACACAACGGAAGCTGAAATTCCTGTGTATCATTTATGGTGATGATCACTACACTCGAGACTATCCACTTCGCAATGAAGTGGCCAAAATTTTCCAAGGAAAGTCACAACCTGCTGTGCTTACTCAGGCTTTTCCATAGCAGGAATCCATGGTTGCTCAAACCCCCTCTCCTGGGGGCAGTTCTAGCGATCCTCATGATGAGGCCTCGTCGAGTGCACATATTTATATTTTTAATGGGATTAACTTGACCACTCACTCTAAGACATACGACACACCAGGTAACCCTGACAAAGGAAAAGACGTTAATGGTACCGGTACTTTACCGGATCCATCATCATCCTCCATTAACCTTCCATTGGTTAATCCTCCGTTTGGACCACTTCAGATTGAGAAACCCATGTTTGACTCTATCTTATGCCCTCCTAAGAGATCCTGAGTCATCCAATCAGATCATGTTTAACCTGGACAATTATGTGTCTCAACTCTCTCACCAACTTACTTTTCAAGTTGATGTCGTTGTTCATAATCAACAAATCCACCGAACTATTCTGGATGAGGGAGCCTCAACTTGTGTCATGTCTTTGGCATGTTGGAAAGGTTTAAAATTACCAACACTCAAAAAATCCCCAACGATGTTACGCGCCTTCAATGGGCGAGGTTTTCATCCCCATGGGCTTTTACACTCCCTGCCCATCCAATTGGGTGGAAAAACTGTTACTGTTGATGTCGAGGTGGTCGATGCTCCCCTCGATTACAACTTGTTTCTTGGAAGAAGTTGGTTTTATGCTATGACTGCTGTTGCCTCATCAGTTTTTCAATGCGTCCAATTTCCTCATTAGGGAAAAATTGTCACTGTTGATCAGTTGGATTTCTGCACGACCGATGCTCACGCTCCCGCTACCAACAATATTCCTTTCTTGGGAGACCACAAGATCACGCATGAAAGCGTTGGTGTTGGCTTACTGAAAGGTTCTAGCCTCATGGGTACCTTCCCTACACCACTTCCACCGACTACACATCATATTTCCACTGTCGATATGATTTTGACCGTGGCTTATCAATCTTTGGAATCATATGACTCTTGGAATTTACCTTGTCCGTTGGAATTCAATGCACTAGGTGACACCGTGCCACTTAGTCCAACCGAAATGTCATACGTTTCTATCCAATCCACTTCTCCCTCGTCATATGACCAACATCTATTGGCGCCTGACATTTCCTCGATGCAATCACGGTTGAGTTCCTTGTCGTCTGCGATTGACTATATTTCCCCAATTTTTCCTTCGGATGAATCTATTCCGGAGATGCTTCGCATTGACAAGTTACCTTGGGATAATAACCATCACTGATCCTCTTTTTTTCCCCCTCGTGAAGAAATTCGAACAGATATACAATCTATCTCCCCTCCTGATGTCGTTTTTCTATTGTCTCCCATGCTTTCAACTTTCGATGAATTGGATCCAGTAGTGGACATGGTGATTTATTCGGTAGGATTATTGGAGCCTGATCTCCTTGCTCGTATCGTGACCCTCGACATGTGTTCCTTCCTGAGTAATTATCTTCCATCCTGCGAAGATCTCCTGGAGGCCATGACTGAGTTTTGTCCCTTGACATGGTATCCTTTCAGAGCATTATCCTCTTGGAAGCCATGATCAAGAAGCAGTCACGAGCATAGTTTCTCTTCTCTGTGGCAAGCTCGTTAAAAAATGAAACAGAGGCCCTGAGCATAGTTCTTTTCCTGTGTCAAGCTCATTAAAAAATGAAATAGTCACCTCTCTTGAACCTTCTTTTCATCCACCCTTCTCCTTTTTCTCATCTAGTAGAGAAATTGGTAACGACCTTAGAGCCGGTGAATGAATTGAAGCTTGGAGGGCATGTCACGAGCCTTTGATGATATTTCTGGAGTTAAGCCACTAGATTTCAAGCTGGAGGCATACTGAGCTTAGTCTTTGTTCTTTCTCATGCTCGTAAATACATGAGAATGCATCCGGGTAAACTTTTATCTCTTTTTCAGACCTGTATGGATACACGAAAAAGGAACCCCCTGGAGTCTCCTTTAAGCTCTTTTCAGACTCTCTAAACATGAAAAGATTGCCGAGTCATATTGCTTCCTTTCCCACTCATTAAAAGGTTTGAAAGGGCGTCTTTCGAGTGATAATTTATCTTTTTTTCGGCCTCGCGAGACTAACATTACGAAAAAGGACAACATTGGAGTCATCTTTAAGTTCTTTTCAGACTCTCTAAACGTGAAAAGATTGCTGAGCAACCTTGTTCTCTTCACGCTCGTTAAAGTATTTAAAGAAAACGTCTGTTGAGTGGTAGTTTATCTTTTTTTCGGTCTCGTCAGAATACTTTACGAAAAAGGAACTGAGAGAGCTCTCTTTTAAGTGTTTTTCCAGACTCTATAATCATGAAAAACCTTTGAGTTTTCTATCTTTGGACTCGTTAAACAAACATCGACATGCCCATATGGGACCGAACCCTTACTTCTTCCAGTTCGTTAAACAAAGGAAGAGGGACTTACTGAAGGTAAGTTATATCGAGCATGTGTTACCCTCCTTGAGCTCGTTAAATTAAAAAGGGGTACTCGTCTATCTGGATGGGGGAAAAAATTGAAAGAAGCAAGCCAAGCAGTTTTTGAGAACATCACCAAGTAACTCTTAGAGTCGCCCTTGAACATGACACTTTGTCTTTGCGCACATCTTAATCCGCTGAACCTCTACACTGAACCAATCCTCTGAGTTTTCCTTACTCCTTTGGGTCACCTGACGAAAGTCGCAGTATCCATTCAATCATCGTGTTTTGGTCCTTGTCATGTTTTTGTTGTTGTGCCTTCAGTGTTCAAGGGAAGTATCTGCCTCGAGAGTCAACCATCACAAATATCTTGTCTCAATACCCATGTTAGTCCATGTTCATTTGATCTACCAATTACATCTTTGTTTCTGTTTCGTGTCGTTGATGGGGGATACATCAAGGCCCTCCTTCGACGAGTCTATTTCTGTCGACTTCAACGCATTATCCAAGAACTAGACTTAGAAACCAATTAGTACTTTGGGACCTGGATGCCTCAATGGCAGGCCTCCTCACGTTTGACAGTGGGTTTACATCATTGACTTCTGATCGGATGATTCCACGGATGTTCGACTTCAGCTCATCCATTCACATTTGTTGGAATGTACTAGAGTACCTTGGGAATCATTGATATTAATGGTGATGTCCCTCGCGCTTGTTAACGGTTTACATCATTGACTGGTAATCAAGTGGTTTCTGCCATTTTAAACATCAGGACATCTATTCACATGGTTAGATTCATACTACATCAAGATTAGTAAGAAGACCCTGGGTTGAGTGATCACTCTGATATGTACTTTGCTCAGGTTGCGCAGGAGTTTCTTTTGAACAATGACACATATACTGTTACATAGATCCACTTTGTATTGGTCGTGGCTATGTCTTGTCATCTCGTAGATCCACTGTGTATTCTTCATGGCTATGATCAGTTCAGGTCATAGGAGTATAGATCCACACTGTATCCTCGGTGGCTATACCTTTTATCAATACAATTATGGATCCGTAGTGTATTTTATGGCAGCCATATCTTGCAAGTCTTGATCACCCAAGCATAGGTATGCCTACCTTGGGTTTGAAACATGTCATAATATTTGTTGGATGTTTGTGTGCAACTTCTGTCAGGTTCTCTGCATCTATACCCTTGCTTGAAAGTCTGCAAAGCATTTCAGTTATCAGTTCCCATCTTCTAACTTCATACTTTGGGGGGCAATCTGTTACACATAAAAAATACTCACTTTGATAGTGTCGCAAGTGTCGTCATTACAAGTGTCGCATGTTTGGTCGCAAGTGTCGCAAATGTCAGAAAAATCATGCTGCCATAATTCCTATGTCGTGCGTATAACGACCTCGAAAGGACATTTGAAACACCTCAAACATTTGATTTGGAAGAAGAGGAATGGGTAACTAGGTTTATGAACCTCTTGCCATTTGAAAGAACCACTAAAATTGAGTTTTTAGAGGAGAACGCTCACCTATACCTCTATCAGGAGTGCTGGCGCCCCCCTATAGACTATCTGGGAGCGTTATAACACTCTGTCTGCCATTTTGGAGGAGCGTTTATGCTGTTAGGAGTGATGGCGCCCCCCTATACATTACTAGGGAGCGTTATAACGCTCTGACTGCCCTTTTGGAGGAGTGCTACCTATTCTGGGCAACAGTTGGTTTGTTGAGAAGAATGAGGGAAAGATCATTTCAATCTTTGAAGGCAGTTGGATTCGAATCCTTGGTCAAGCCATGATCTTAGGGAAGATCCCTAATTGAAGGAGGAAAATACTCAACTTACCCCAAAGATATCTCAAGTGGTTGGGCCTCTCTAAACCTATATAAGCAGGCCCTCTCATGGTGAAAAGGGGGAATGATTAGAAGCATGAAACCTATGATCTCATAGGAAACACATAGTGAAGTGGAGGAGAATTATCAGTGAAGTTATTGTCATTCTGATCGTGGGTGTCTTGAGCAAGGGTTAGACAAGGAGGACTCGATGAAGCTGCTGCACTCGCATCTACGGTTGTAAGTTTCCTTCGTTGTTGTTCTCATTAATATGATATGCTTGGCCTGTTTCTTTCTAGTTTGTGTTTAATCTCACATGAACTTGTCTCTAATAGTAGGTCTATTTCAAGCTAATCTCAATAGAGTAGGAAGTGGTTGTATCTTTGTTTGTCTACAGGGCTTGTCGAGGAGCGAAAGATCGGAGCTCAACTCGGATCGTGCAGGGACAAACGCCGGTAAAAGGTACTTCTCTTCTCCTTCCTACTCACACATTAGTTTATCTAGATCTAAAAGGAAGTCAGTGACCATGATAAGCATCTTCTGTCTTAAGAGTTAAGAGTCTATCTCTCAAGAGGAGATTTACCTGTTCGCAAGGAGAGTTTCCTTTAATAGAAATTGGCGACTCCACAAGGGATCGAATCGAAACCTTTTAGTTTTGGTTTTCCTCATAGACCTTGTCTTAGTTTTGGTTTTCCTCATAGTCGTCGACGTCATCTTGACCAATATTCAAGGATGCTGTAAAATTTTTCCAAAGACAATGCCTTAAATTTTTTTCCAAAGACAACGCCTTAAAAATATTAATGTGTTTATTGAAGTCTTGCTTAGTTAAGTGCAAGGAGTTAACGATTAAGTTGGGGTCTTAGAAGTCGNTCCGGTTAAGTTTAGTCTGGACAACTTTGTGAATAATTTTTCTTTCTTTGATATGGCTTGTTCACATGACTGAATAATGAGATGCAGGTTCTTCACTTTTTCTTTCCAGCATGCATTTAATTGAACGATTCATTTTTTGGATGGGAGATCTTGTTGTCTTCTTCCTGTTTCTGTCATGTTGTTGACAATGGTGCCAAAATGAAGAACCGTGTTTAAATAGAAATGTTCTTCATCTTTTAACTCCACCTGCAAACGTTCGAGCAAATTATGTGCCCTCCTTCCAAGGGAAGTCATGGTTTGTGATGTTTCCAACGCCTCAGTAACCAGTTCCATTATTTTCTTGATATTATTCTCCACATATCCTCTACACGATGTGAGGAGGTTGGAGGATTCTTTTAACTTGGCTACAAGGGTGGCAAGCATGTCTATTTCCAAAGGATTGGCAAGAAATGGGATAGGAATCAAATCCTCTTCTAATTCCTTGACCCGGTCCTTCAGTCTGGCATTCTCGGCCTCAATGCCTCCAAAGGAATCATCAAGTGAATCTGTGGTCGCTATGTGAAGTCGACAGATTTGGGATGACCACATCTTCGCAAGGTTAACCTCTGAACGATATTTTCCTTTCTTATTTTTTACATCATTTTTTTTCAATAATCAATTTTTTGGACTGGCTATAAAAAAACAACGCTTTGGAACACGAAGGATTCATCTTCCTCAAAATTTTCGGTATCAGATATGTCCATTGGACGACTATGCTGGATCACGTCTCCAGGCTGATCAAGGTAGCAGAATACGCTATCTAGATCAGGCTCAAGGTCCATGTCCTCACTCTGAATTTTAGTCTCTTCCGTTTGTCCCATGATTTTTTTTATCTTCTTGTCTACTGGAAGCTTGTGAGAACTATCAATTTTAGGGTGAGGAGGGTTGTTATCTCCTCCTCCATTTGAATAACTTTGAGTTGCTTTGTTGTTGTTGTGGGTCGTTGGAGCGATGATCCAGGATGTTCTACTTTTGGGAGTGCCATTCACCGATTGAACACTCTTCTCACCGGGTCCTTTTCCCCGTTGCTTGTACAATTCAGTGTTGCTTTGCACTGTGTCTAGGTCATCAGCATCAGAAGGAGCATTGTCGCCAGTGTCTCTATTTTCGGTCAAGTGTTTTTTGAAAAAACAATTGCCGAAGCCAAGTGTTTGTAAATGTTGTAATTTTTTTTCATTGGGGTCTAACCCTCTTAGGATTTCAGCATATATTAGGTTCAAGTTGCTAGAATGGGCTGCGAATTCATCAATTTTGTTGATGTTCCTCAACACGAAGTACCCGAATTTCCAAGGTAGAGGAATGAACTATTTTTTTCTCTTCTCTTGGAATAGATGCAACCAATAGTTGTATTGCCTTGCTACTTTTGTAACAAACATTCTGTTCATAATGTGACATGGAAGGAGAGCAAGTTTTTCCCTAGAGCCAAAAATCCTTATCACAGTGTAATTATCCAGATGTTCAAGTGTCCCCTTCCTATCCAAAAAACTGGTTGCCTGTTCAGATATGCGGGGAGCATATTCTCCTAACAACAAAACTTTGAAAACAAACACGAAGCCATTAAAAATCTCATAAAAACAGTGGGAGGCCTTGTGCCTCCACAAGGTCTGGTACCAGAACGTTACTAGGTCAAATTACCAGTTGATATTCTTGGACATAGACAGTTTTGGAAAGTGGCAAAAATGTGGTATTGCAAAAATTAAGTAGTATGACATATAAAATTTCTTCTTGTTTTTGAAGCTTGACAATTGGGAACAAATTTCATGGGAAATTTGCTTGCCCCAATAAAAAATGGCTTGTTCCTTGATTGTGAAATACAAAATATAAAGAGCCATCCGGGAAATAGTTGTTGTGGACTCCTGTCCCGTTGTTCTTGTAAACAACCAGACAATTTCCCAGAATGGATTTCTAAATGAACTAACTTGCAAGCTTGTGATATCTTCAGGAACTACCATCGGGTCTTCCAAGAGATCGGGCAAGAGGTCCAACCTGTTATTATGATTTGTTAGGAACTGGTTGGAATCTTCTCCTTTGAACGCCAATGTTGGCTCCGACAATCTTAACATCTGGAGAAAGACCTGAGGTGACAAAGAAACATAAGAGTGGTCCCGCAGTGGAATAATTCTTTTGTTTGAAATAAATTTATTGGCACACCAAGAAACCAACTCCTTACAGTCAAAAACTTCAGGGACACAACCTGCATGAGCAATCCCAGAAGTCCAAATTACTTCATTCTGGGTGACAGGGGATGAGCAATAAGAATATGCCTTGGGCCACTGGAAGTTCTGGTCCTCGCGCTCGAAGATGTTCACTATATCTCCACAGAACTTCTGTGGAGCTGATGCCATAGTTTTATGAGAACATTCATTTTCTCCAGACGATTGTTGAAATAAACAGTTGGAGGCGGTAATATAACTCTCCACAAATGTTGGTTCAATGCTTATGAATGGGAAAGCTCCTCGAGCCTTTTGTTGATTAATGACAATTTGTATGGGTGCTGCATGATGAACTATTAGAAGTAAAGCTTACTTATTGCATATTTAGAAGTGCGAAGGTGGCAGGTACAACGAAGAAAAATTAAGGATTGGAGGTTTCGTGAACGTGCCAAGCCGACGGTGTACGAACGACATTTGATGATTTTGAAATCAACACTCAGAAAGGATAATATAACCCTCCACAAATCTTGGTTTAATGCATGTTAATAGGAGATCTCCTCGAGCCTTTCTCCCATCAATGAAAATCTATATGGTTCCTGCAGGATGAGTTGTTAGAATTAAATGTCACCAATTGCATATTTATAAACAAGATATATATATATATNTATTATAGACAAGTGCGAAGGTCATGGAGATGGGGAAGAGCAAGGAACGAATGGAAAGGTATGAAAAGAAGTCCGACGAGATTCAAAATAGGGTTACGGGGGATACTCAGGAGAGGTGAGTGTCCAACGATCAAATTTTATGTATCAGAATTTTTCATTGCAAAACGTGTAAAACAAAAGAGAGCATGATGGGGCGGTTCAACGACCAATTTGTATATTTTTGGAATTCTGGGAAAGTGGCTAAGTATGGAATAGGGAAACGATCGGTCATACTCATTTTTAGAATCAAAGATTGAAGATTTCGTGAACGGACCAACCCGACGACGTGCAAATGACATTCCATGATGTTTGAAATTAACACTTGGAAGGGATAATATAACCATCAAGAAATTTTGGTTTTATGCGTATTAATGGGAGATCTCCTCAAATCCTGATTTAGCATTAATTATTTCTAATTGCATACTTAGAAATAAGATCCTATATATAATTACTAATTCCTAATTGCTAATTGCAAAGGAGTGAGCACAGGAAACAACGATTAAGAATTGGATATTTCTTGAATCTGCCACCTCGACGATCCGTGAAAGAAATTTGAAGAAATGGAAAAGTATGGAAAGCAGATGGACGAGCTTCAAAATGGGGTGACAATAGCTTCACAGGAGACGTGAGGACCCCACAATCAAAATGTATGTCTCATAAGTTTTCAGTGCAAAATGTGTACCACGAAAGAGGGCATGATAGGTAGACTATAATACAAAAGGTGATATGATGTGAGTCTGGTTGTAAATTTGTATATCGTGGAAGTCAGGGTACTGTTTGTAGGTCATGGAACAATAGAAGTGCAATCTAGAGCCTGCCTACCCAAGAATCCGCGGTCGGAGAAGTGGCTGGGTATGGAATGGGGAAGCAGTTGGTCGGTGTCGCCATATAAAAGCACAAGTGAAAATGTGAACCTGGAAGTCTGCCTACCCGCGCAACTAGACATTTTCAGAAAAGAAAAGTGACGAGAAAGATAAAGTTCATGGAAAAGAGAAACAAATATTTGGTTACGTATAGAAGACAGAAAAGAAGGGCTAATATAGTCAAATCTGTAATAGATATCCCATTTCCTGGCAAGATCTTTTCTGCATGTTTATGGAGAAGTTATATACTTATTGCATATACTTGGAAAGAAGTGCGAAGGTGGTGGGCACAGAAAACAACGAATAGGAATTGGAAATTGTCTGAACCTGCCAACCCGACGATCCGCCAAAGAGATTGTAAGAAATGGCCACGGAAAGCAGTCAGAAGGGCATCAAAATAGGTTGACAAGGGTTCTGGAGGAGACATGAGGGATTGATGGTCAAAGTGTATTGATAAAAACTTTTGAGTGCATACTATGTAACACAGAAAAGGGCTGATGTAGGAGTCTGAAAGTCAATTTGTATATCTTGGAAGCGAGGGGGGGGCGTTTGCAGGTCCAGGAACACTGGAAGTGCAGTCCACATGTTTGGGAATCCATAAGCGAAAAAAATCGGTTAAGTATGGAATTAGAGGCGCGAAAGAAATTCCAAGAAATGGAGAAATATGGAAAGCGGATGCATGGGCATCAAAACGGGGTGACAATAGTTCCCCATGAGACGTGAGGACTCGAAGGTCAAATTGCAGGTCTCAGAACTTTCATGAGAAAACTATGTATCACGAAAGAGGGTATGATGTGGGAGTGCGGCAACAAATTTGTATATCGCAGAGGTCCGGGTGTTGTTTGCAGGCCACATAACAATGGAAGTACAATATAGAGCCCGCCTCCTCAGAAATTCATGATTTGAAGAGTGCCTAGGCATCGAATGGCTAGTGGTTGGTTGGAGTCACATTTTCGGAAAAACGACTAAGTATTGAGAAGGAGAGAGTAGAGGGGAAAAAGAAACAACAATTTGGTCAAGTATAGAAGAGGGAAAAGAAGGTCCAATATATTCAAATCTGCAATAGATATTGCATTTCATGGCAAGATCTTTTTTGTATGTTTCTGGAAAAGTTGTATACAAATTGCATATACTTGGAAAGAAATTTGAAGGTAGCGGGCACAAGAAACAACAACTATAAATTTGAAATTTCCTGGATCCGCGAACTCGACGATCCACCAAAGAGATGTCAATAAATGGTCAAGTGTGGAAAGCGGTCAGAGAGGCTTCAAAATAGGGTGATGGGTTCCCGAGGAGCCGTAAGGCACCGAATGTTAAATTATATATATCAGAACATTTCGGTGCAAAATGTGTAACATGAAAGAGGGGATGATGTGGGAGTCCAAAAGTAAATATGCATATCGTAGAAGCCGAAGTGTTGTTTGTAGGTCACAAAACAATGGAAAGTGCAATTTAGACAAAGGGGAAGCGCTCGGTCGAAATGTGTGAATCCGCCAACCCGCACAACTAGACATTTTTCAGAAAAAACTACTAAGTAACCAGAAAGAGAAAATACAGGGGATAAAAGAGTGGGAAAATA
>JASDQU011176736.1:15529-26998 GCA_032191745.1 Picea mariana
GTGTATCATTGTTTAGCTAGATCTATTCTGTGTAGGTTCAACACATTTACAATTTTGGTACACATAACCTTTGGAAAATTGTCTATAGTTTTTGGAGATTATTCTCAACATTCAGATTTGAAACAAAGGCCTTATATTTCCATGACAAAGATAATTGGTTCTTCCAGTGCGTCACCATTTTTCATGGCCACAACAAACCTCTTTTCATTTTTATTTTATAAGAAAAAGGAAATGCCCACCCACCCAACCAAATTTGACCTCAATTCACTACTACTTTGAGTCTAGTTAATATTATTTACCCATATTGAGGGGGTTAGGGGTTTGGATATTTATTGATTGTTGATCTTTGAGGAGGTTTGTCATGACCAATAATCTCTTTGATATTGTACTTTCATATGTTATTCATTATACCTTTGATTTATGATGCTTCTTTGATCCTTGTGTGACAATAATGACAAGTTTCCTTTTGAACATTTTACATTAATTAGTCTTAATGGATTTAAAGGTGTTTGTTGATCCTATCTGATTATATGGTTTAATGCTTTGTTTTATGACTTGGAGAGAATTTATTTTTAAGGATATGTTTTTTCCTTGTGCATTGGATTGTAATATCATCTCACCACATCATGGAGAAGTGAATGGTTGGTTTGAATGAAGATCATATTGTTAATTTGTATCTTGTATTAGCTATCCTCATATTCATGCTCAAGCTCTCACATTTTAATCAAATTCCTTAGTTTAAAATCCATAACAAGAATAAGAGTATCTTTAATATTTTTTAAGAGTTTGGGATATTATTTTCGATTAAATGCAAGTAAGAAAAATATTTGTGAATATATTTCATGACATTTGTTTACAACAACCAATAGTTCATAAAAGGCCAAGATCATAGATGATTTGTTCTAAGAGATTCCTTCTTTTTGTGGTTGAACAAACCTAGCTCTTGTTCATAGATTTATTAGTAAAATGACAGGCGGAAAAATGTAGATTTTATAATTTATAAACATGTATCTTCTTCCTTGTATAAAAAATTCAATTCTTCYTGCGGTTGCAGTGACAGGGTTGGAGAATTCTTTCCTACACAAKATACTTATGTTATTCCAAGTCCTCAAGAGAATCATGCCAAAACAAAAGAGCAATTGTGTTCACAACCAAGGAAGAATTATCATGTCTATTAGGTCACAGAAGATAGGAAACTCAAGAGAAAATCCTCCAAGTGATTAAAAGAGATGAAAGCCCCAAATTTCCTATGCCTACAACAACCCTTGAATCTGTTTATGTTGAACCTTCCTTAAGCCTCAAGTCTTTATAAATTGGAAACCCCCAAATTTTTGGACATCCATTCCCTACTTTAACTTTTTCTCTGAGGTCATSTGAATCCCATATTTCTCCTCATTTCATAACCTTWCATGTCCGGGTATGGGTTAAGTGTGAGTAAATAGATGATGCATAATAGATTGATCTCACATAATCATTTCCATCTGATGTTCCTAACGTCAGTGTGCTAGGTCAGTTTTGTGTTCCAATTCTTCCTAGGTGTCACCTTATATGGCCTTGATGTGTCATGTGGTGTGTCATCTAAAATCTGGAAGTTCAGGTTTTATTCTTTTTCACGTCTTATTCTAAATCTTGGATCTTGGATATCGTATGTAGTACCTTTTGAATACCAAATCAGAGTATACTAGCTATCATCCTAACATAGGGCTTGTTATGTTTGCAAGTCTAATGTGGACTCCACAAGGTTTCTGATTTGGCATATAACGTGTCATCTTCCTCTTCTGGCCTCTTCGTTTGCAATCTTCACATGATACTTATTTTGGGTGTTCATATTAGCGCTTGAGTTGAATCCACGTGGATTCTTAGGTGTTATACCCATGGAGCATCTAGATCCATCATTTCTCTTAACAAGTACCTTAATCTAAATCCCAAATTTCAGATCCATGCCTTTACATGATCTAATCAAGACTCTCCACTTGACCATTCTATTTGCTTCCTCCAATTACCATGAGTTGGAAAAGTCATTCTTACCTTGCATGGCATCTAATGTGGTATGTTACATGCCATCTAACATGGCATATGAGATGTCATCCAAGTTTCCAATTATCCTATGTTATCCTCTGTGACTCCCTCTGTGTCATGTTGATCTACCTTATATGATGCGACATTCGAAGAACCATATTTATTTCAAGGAAATACACTTTATGTGGATATCAAACATCTATAAACATGGATATTTGGAGTTTGGGTGATATGCTTTCTTTCATATTTTATTTTCTAGGTGTGGAACCCTAACCTAAGTGCAAAACCTTTARCTATGRTAGAACCTTGTCCCAGATTTGGAACCAAGTCMTATTTTAYYCTAACCACATCTAGATTTTATTTTTTATTTTTATATATATGTATTTGTATTTGTATTTTATTTATTTTATTGTTTACATTTTATTTYTATTTTTTATTTTATTTTATTTTTATTTTATTTTATTTTATTTTATTTTATTTTAYMCWTKATTTTMCAAATACATACATGGTTCCAAATTCCCCCCTTCATATCATATTTATTTTATTTTATTTGGGATTTACCATTTCGGGAACTTCCCATATTGGAACTTTAATGTCATACTTTTCAAAGGGAGTCACAGAGGATAACATAGGATAATTGGAAACTTGGATGACATCTCATATGCCATGTTGATCTACCTTATATGATGCGACATTCGAAGAACCATATTTATTTCAAGGAAATACACTTTATGTGGATATCAAACATCTATAAACATGGATATTTGGAGTTTGGGTGATATGCTTTCTTTCATATTTTATTTTCTAGGTGTGGAACCCTAACCTAAGTGCAAAACCTTTAGCTATGATAGAACCTTGTCCCAGATTTGGAACCAAGTCCTATTTACCCTAACCACATCTAGATTTTATTTTTATATATATGTATTTGTATTTTATTTATTTTATTGTTTACATTTATTTCTATTTTTTATTTTATTTTATTTTTATTTTACCCATGATTTTCCAAATACATACATGGTTCCAAATTCCCCCCTTCATATCATATTTATTTTATTTTATTTGGGATTTACCATTTCGGGAACTTCCCATATTGGAACTTTAATGTCATACTTTTCAAATTAGGACTTTATCATAGGGTTTATAGTGTATATTTTATTTAGGAATTACCATTGGAAAATTATTCTTACATTGGAGATTGACTTTCATAAGCACACATTTATCCCAAAGTCCAAAAGCGTGTATGTTTTTTTTTTTTTTAATTTTTATCATTTCACATTGATGTTTAAATTTCTATTTCATTTTTATTTATTTATTTCATTTTTTATTTTATTTTTGTTCATATTTTAACTAATTTATTTTATTTATTATTTTGTTTTTATTTTATTTATATTTTATTTTAAATTTTCCCAAATTGGACATTAACCATCGAGATTTTGGGCTCCATTTCATATCCCAACCATTGAGTTTTCACCATCTGGTTATGGGGTGGTTACGAGGTTGACATATTTCACATGCTTTCCTAACCATTGGATCCCAACCTTCGGGTTTTAACCTTCAGAAAATACATTTCAGAAACTCCTTTCCTAAAACACCTCAGGCTCATCCTTCTTGAAGCCCATTCCCACATTTGATTTTATATTATTTTATTATTGTGGATTATTTTATGATTATTTTATTCCATCGATATTTCTCGACCATCGAGAATTATTCACCAGGTTACAACATTTCACTCGTGATAGGCCTATTGGGTGATAAGCACATTGGATGATAAGACTTCGAGTTCATGTGCTATTTGGCTATCAAATTCAGGCCCAGACATCATTCACCATAACTTGGATTAAAACATTTCATGGGTGATAGGCCTATCAGGTGATAAGCCATCAAATGATAAGACATTGGGTTCACGTGCTATCGGGCTATCAGATTCAAGCCTATACATCATTCATCATAGATTTCTTGGATTAAAACATTTCAAGGGTGATAAGCCTATCAGGTGATAAGCCATCAAATGATAAGCCCTTGGGTTCACGTGCTATCGGGCTATCAGATTCAAGCCTATACATCATTCATCATAGATTTAACTTTTAATTTTTCCAACCATCTAACCATCCAGGATGAGCCTTTCTGATATTTTACCATCTAAGGAGTTACCTTGAATTTGGTATTATCTTAGATTATTTTCCCTTGGACATGATTTTCAAAATCATTATTTTAATTATTTTTGAAATTTGTATAGAGTTATTTTATTTTATCTTCTATTTTTCCTCCAAATTCTGAGTCAAAATATCTATGCGAGCTCAAGGTTCTATGCCTACCATAATTACACAAACAAACTACACAAGGGAGAAAAATCATTACAAACCACATGTAATCACTTTCCACAATGCATGTGGGATAAATATTTAGGTTTACAAGATCAATGGTCCATATTAACCTCACGATGAGATTGATGGTTGTTGAGCTTTAACATCATATAACCATAACTCACGTTTAGGAGGCCTAATTAGTTGTGACATGGATCGTTGGAAAGACGAAGAAGTGTAGAATATATTATAAGAAGAATTTGAGCATGATTAGCAACAAAAATGCTCGAAAATTCAAGAAAAAGGGAGACATGAATTTTCTTGGAGATGGACAACGAAGTGTTCTACAACTCATAACCTGGGATTTTGAAGGAAAAATAAGGCATGATATGGCTCGTTGGAAAGATGGAGCAATGAATAATATGTTGGTAGAATCCTTATTATTGGTTTGAGCATAGAAATTCTTACAAAATTTAAGGAACAAATAAGATATATATAAATAGGATAGAAGATATTTCCAATAACTGTGACTCATGGACTTCCTACAGAGAGAATTTGACGACTTAAGAGTATTCTTAAATTCTGGTCATGATATTCATATATTCATTAATGAATATGTATGGGAAATTTGAATTATATGATAAGACAAAAGAATGTGAAGGTTCTTCCTCATTTTATAAAAGGAAGACCATTGATTGAAAGGACTTTTACCCATTGTAACATCGGTGATACTATTATCTCATGGAATAAAGGGAAGAAGAAAATTTTGGTAACCATGAATGGTGTTCACATGTATATGGGACTATTCTACATATGCAATTTAAATTTATAGTTTCCTGAATGATATGCAACATGAATTGTTTCTATGCATATTGTTTGATTTATTTGACATTTTTGGTTACTCATAGATATAAGGATGATGTTGCAGGTGTAGTTTATAACTATGTATGATTATATATATTTAGTTAATGATTCAACCTATTGTTGTTAACATGAACTATCTCTTCTATCAGTAATATCATTTCATATCGTGTCTATGCTTTAGAAATGCTCTTGATCAAGATGGGTTATAAATAGTTAGAATAGATAGTTTGCATTTGGTTTAATTAGATTAGATTTAGGATTAGTAAGAATTCTTTTTAGGGATAATTTATTTGGCTTCCTCTTTTTCGTTTAATTATTAGTGGCAACTAGGCCCACATAATGGTTAGAACTTTCCATCCCAAATGAGAGCGATTGACAGGCCAATTCAAGCCATCAACATTGTGGTAACCATAAATGAGACTAATTTATGGAAAAATGTTCTTGCACCTTCTGAATGAATACTTACTAAGAAAAAGACAATAATATTTAGGAATATTGACAAGAATAATGTTTATAATTTGGTATACCTTTGGGTTAGAAACTACCCTAATCAGAACATCTTTAAGTTCCCTAATAAATTTAACATTTGACCTGCTTAGTTGGATAATTCGAGTTGAAAACTTGGTTGGAGTAGCAATATCATTTTGCATACCAAGAAAGGAATTACATTTGATGATGCTCCTGAATCAACCAAATAGTTATGCACATCATGGTTGAAAGTTTCAAAGGTCAACATAAACGGCGGGGTTTGAGAACTGGATTTATTACTAATTATAGAATCATTTATAGCCATTTTTTTTTATCTCAGAGTTTGGTTTTACTAGAGCAAGGTTGTGTTTTGCTTCAAAATATTTCATTGTCCTGTGAGGTATATCTAGAGATGTCTTAATTTTTTTCCAAATAAGCTCTCTTTATTGAGGATTATTGCATATATATATATATATATATATATATATATATATATATATATATATAACATTGTAACCCATACTCATCCATGGCATGTTTTTTACTGGCATTTTATTGGGTGAGGAAAGAACTATAATTTTCTTAGAATTTATAGTAGGTTATGATGTAGAAGGGTCCAAGTGAACACGCTCCTTACTTCTTAGGTTATAATCTCTTTGTACTATTTGGGTAGCCTAGATTTCTTCCACCATTTTCTCCTCATCGTCTTGAAGACCAAGTGATATGTCCCATAAGAACATTGTTGCCTCCCATATTTCCTTTTCTTCTTCCACAACTTCATCATTTTCAAATTCTTGAGTAGGTAGATTAGCCTATTTTATTGATCCAAAAACTGATTTTCCACTAAAGTCATCAAATCAAACCATTGTGGACATGTTTTTTTAGAATATTTTGCATGATGATAAGCACAATAATTGTCCATCCATACATCCTCTAAGTTCAAGTTAAAATTTATAGGTTCAAATGGCTTTGGAGAAGTGATAGCCTTCCTATAGAAAGGTACAAAAGTTCTCAAGTTAAAAGAGATGTTAGGGTCCTAATGTCCCTAAACCCTCAAATAAGATAGAATAATGTGTTTTCTATGTAATAAAGGCCGACATTAGTAAATAAGGCCTATGTAATAATGTGAACACGTCTAATGTAAGAAGGCTTAATACAAGGTTTCACTTCTATAAAGATCTTCCTCTAGAATGTTCACTAGAAGATTCAAATAGTATAAATAGGAGTAAAAACAAGGAAAAGTTGTCTTGAGAATTATTTTGTAATTGATCTCTTCTCTTCTGAAGGTTTCCCCATTGAAGAGTTAAGTGAAATTGGATTTATATAAATAAAGATATCCTTTATGGTGCTATTATTTTCTATATTTTTCTCTTTTGGCTGATATTTGTCAGAACAATTTTGTTTAGCTTTGCATAATAAAACTAGTACCTTACAATTGGTATTAGAGAACTTTCCTCTACAGAATTTTAGACAATTTTTTTTCTAGGCTAGAGATGTGTTTTGCCAACGTATTTAAAGAAAATTGATCTGCCTTTCAGTAGGTAAAATTGTGGTCAGGGAAGACTACATGTAGGAAATACAATCGATTTCATGGGTTACTCAAAATAAAATATTTCACCTTATTGGAAACCTCTATAACCCCTATTAGCACCCTTTCAAGTAGTACCACATTAGACAATACCTTTACATGTCCATTCACTCCCATGTACCCTCAGGTATATAGGGAATCCCCTAAGTCTCTTCAAACCAGCTATAGATCATCCTCTTAGGCATCTGACTGATATAGTGGCATCAAGAACAACACTCATGAAGACTACTCTCACGTACTTAGGTAATTGGGTAGTATGGCTAAGGGTATGGTCAAGCCTTCTTAGTTGGTTCCCTGAGATATTGGGATGAGTACTAGTGTTGGACCTAGCCGGTATATCAAAGAGCTATAACATAAGGAAAACTCTTTTATGTAGGAACCTTCAAAATCTTAGCCCTTTCTGTTGGAATAGAACAAAAAAAACACATAGGGGAAATTTTGCAGCACAACCCTATTTCTGACATCCAGGTTGAGAAATTACTACATAATTTTAACCATTAAAAATTTGGTCATCTAGTCACTGTAGTATTCTTCAGACCGGAGTACAACTCTACAAGAGTTTTAAAAAAAGAGTATAATGTTCCCACTGACATCCTTATTATTGGATATGTGTTATATTATTTGTATGACTAGATCTAGTGTCTACATTGCATCGGGCGTGTAGAGGGTCACATGGGGGCAGGAGCCCACTATGTAGGGGTTCAGGGGAAACACCCCTGAAATTTTGTTTTTGGGTGTTTTTGTGTCTGTTTTTTGGTGGTTTTTCGGCACATGTTTTTGTCGATAGTTTTCTAATTCTGGTTAAGGAATTTTGGTTGTTGACTAATCTGGGTCAACAAATTAGGAGTTTTGGATGTTGCAGGATAATATATATTGTATTATATTGTAAACAATGGAGATATGATGAATATAATATTAGAGGTGTGGCTCTAAACATGTTGCTAGTTTTCCCAGTTTGGCTTTCTAGGGTAAAAGTCTTTGTGTAAAGTGTGTGTGCACCATTGTATCTTTTTTGTTTCTATTAAGAATATATTTACAATAATTAACTGTACAAGGTTGAAATCTACATTTGGTATCAGAGAAATTATTGGCTTAATGGGGATGCCTTTGTGATCAGGGGTTTGGATCGGGTCTGTGATAATCCTTGTTACAGTCAGATATTTATGGTATTGATTCTTCAGGTGAAAAGAAATGATGAGTAGTTTGAAAATAGAGATCAAGAAATTTAATGGGGAAAGTTTTGAGCTGTGGAAGCTCAAGATGGAAGATTTGTTGATAAAAAATATCAGTAGATCACAGTGGATCCAGAAACTACACCTACTGGAATGTCAATAGAAGACTGGAAAAAGTTAGATCGAAAGGAGAAGAGAAAAATCTAGTTGTGTCTCTCAGATTCAATATTACTTAATGTGTAAGGGGAAGCTAAAACGAAGGCATTATGGGATAAGTTGGGGATTTTGTATCAGTCTAAGTCCCTGGTAAATAAACTATTCCTATGTAAGAAGATGTATAACCTGAGGATGAAAGATGGAGACTCGGTGATAGAGCATCTGAACGCATTCATTTTTGTGGTAAGTAAGCTATTATCTGTTGATATTAATATTTCTGATGAAGACAAATGTATTATTTTATTGTTCTCTTTACCAGACTCATGGAATAGTCTGGTTGTGGACATAGGTAGTAATACAACTACTTTAAGTTTCAATGATGTGGTTTCATCCTTATTGTCGAAGGAGATGAAGTAGAATAAAATGGAAGGACAGAGAACATAAGCATTATTTGGAAGAGGACACTCCCAAGAAAGAAATATATCTCAGTCCTCAAGTGGGAGATACAAATATAAGGGTAGATCTAAATCTCCCAGAAATTTTGTAAATGTATGGTGGAGATGCGGAAAAGAAGGGCACTACAAGAAGTAATGTAGATCCAAAAGTGTTGAAAGAGTGAAGGGATCTAAAGATGCTCCTTCTACAGAAGCAAAAACCTTGACAGAAGAAGGAGGGGATATGTACTTGGCTTCTTCAAGAACACATGTAGATCATGAGGCATGGATGGTTGAATCAGGCATATTCTTTCACATGACTCCCCATATGGAGTGGCTCTATGAATATGAAAGGTATGATGGAGATGATGTTTTCCTAGGTGATGAATTGAAAAAAAAAATCACGGGATGAGGAAAATTCAAGTTGAATCTCATGTATGGAAGGATTAGAACACTCAATGTTTTACACATCCCAGGATTGGCCATAAATTTTATTTTCATAAGAAAAATAGATGATGTAGGGGTAACAACAATGTTTGAGAAAGAAACTTGCAGGATGGTTCGAGGAGAAATGGTGTTATTGAAGGGAGTCTGGATTGGAACTCTATATAGGTTGTAGGGAAGCACTATTAGTGATGGGTAAAATAATTCCATTGTTCATGATATTGGAGCTGAAGAAGGAAAAAATGCTATAGTCTCTGGATAAAATACTATCATGTTGTGGCATCAAATACTGAGGCATATAAGAAATAAGAGCCTTCAACTACTACATGGTAAAGGTATGCTTGAAGGTATGCCTAACTGCTCTTTGGATTTTAATTTCTGTAAACATTTCATATATGGGAATAAAAATTAGGTAATATTCACCTCTGGTGCATCGAGGGCAGAGGGAATTTTATAGTTGGTGCATAGTGATGTGTTTGGACCTGTTTCGGTTCCATCATTAGTGAAATATGTGTAATATGTCTCATTTATAGATGAATTCTTGAGGAATACATGGATATATTTCCTTAGGAATAAATCTAAAGTATTTGACAAGTTTAGAGAGTTTAAGGCTCTTGTGGAGAATCAAACAGAGAAAAAAATTAAGGTGCTAAGGACATATAATGTTGGAGAGTTCTACATGGAATTAGAATAATTTTGTAAGAAGCACATTATAGCAAGAAATAAGACTACTCCATATACACCTCAGTAGAATGTATTTACAGAAAGGATGAATATGATGTTTATGGAAAAAGCAAGGTGCATTCTTAGTGGTGTCGAGTTAGGATGAGAATTCTGGAAATTACATGTTACCTAGTAAATTGATCACCCTCATCATCATTGGATGACAAGACTACACATGAGGTATGGACTGGTAATAAACCCTTTCTCACACATCTCATGGTATTTGGTTGTGATGCCTATGTTCACGTTCAAAAGGAAAACATGAGTAAGTTAGATAAAAAGGTTGAAAAGTGTATCTTTATTGGGTATAAAGATGGTCTAAAAGGTTATAATCCTTGGAACCCATAAGATAAAAAGGTAGTGTATAGCCGAAGCGTGGTATTTAAAGAAATAAAAGATGTTTTCAAACATGAATTCTTACCAAAGAAGGAAGAATCAAAGAAAATAGAGTTTGAGTTGAAGGATGATGAATCTGACTCTATAGAAGAACATGAATAATAATAAGAAGATCCTCATACTCTAGTATTGAGGAGATCGGTTTAGGAAAGAAGGAAATCATAAAAGTATACTTCACCCAATTTCAATTCAAATTTTACTTTGTTTATTATTGAAGATGATCCTAGAACTGTTAGGGCGGCAGTGGATTCAGAGGATGAAAAACTCTGGAAAAAGGCCATGCTTGAAGAAATGGCAGCATTGGACAAGAATGAGGCTTGAGATCTAGTGGATTTTTTGACTGGAAGAAATACCATTGGAAACAAATGGTTGTTTAATAAGAAGTTGAATGCAGAGGTCAAAGGGGAGAAATACAAAGATCGATTAGTAGAAAAAGTTTATTCCTAGATAGAGGGAATTGTCTTTGGTGAGATTTTTTATCCCGTTTCAGGTTAACTTCAATTAGATTTCTTTTAGATTTTTTTGTTGCATTTGATTGAAAGATACCATATATAATAAATATGCAGAACATAAATAAAATGCTAGAAATGGTAGAATAGCAGTATTATATCCAGCATAATCTCCACAATAACACATAAATGATATAAGAACAACAACAAAAATAGCACTTTGATTTAGAAAGCAATGTTCATAGGCTTATTTGAGGGGGCAACCTCCAATCGAGTAGTGCTCTATTACAATAATCTCCAAGCTAGGGTTTTCATACCCTCGACCCTTATTTATACTAAATATGTCTATCAAGAGAAGCATCTAGAGGAAGATCCTTCTAGAAGCAGAAGCTTCTATTAGGTCTTCTTACATCCACCTTATTCTATTTTATTGAAAGGCCTTATTAATATTGA
>JASDQU011176739.1:27663-40023 GCA_032191745.1 Picea mariana
TCGACATCTTCAAGAGATTTAAACACAAGGCCAAACCATCCAAAAGGAAGCATGAGGAGCTCTGGGACATAACCACAACAAGGTGACCAGTTGTGAACCATCCACTCTGAAAATGGTAAAGTGCAACTGGATTTATAGGCAAAACACCCGACTAGATCACAAAGAGAAAGCTGGCATGTTTCCTCCAGTGCAACGTCCATGCCAATAACAAGACGTCTTCTCTACTTCTTTGACTTCCAAACTCAAATCACTTTTTTTGGGCGAGAGTCCTTAACCTTCAAAGATTCTCGGTGAGTCTTCCCCGCAAAGAAATTTGGCTTGTGAAAAATAGGAGATAACCCTGGTCTTGTCTGAGTACCCAAAGTTGCTACAGAAACCCTCTGAGACAACCCTGTGCTCTCACCATTAACTTGACTATTGTGGTGAATAGTCTTGCCAGCCTCAAGAAAACCTGGCTCTGTCACCCTAGAGTGATCTAATAGAGGAGGCAGTTGGGTCTTAACTACATGTAATGAAGAGGCATTTAAGATACCTCCACCACCCAGTTTACAACTCAACTCATCAACAGTTTTGAAAAGACCTGCCCGCTCCCATTCTGCCTCGTCTGCTGCACCCATGAGCGCACTAACCTCAAGTGCCATAACCCTAGGTTGGCTACCTAATCAACATCTACTAACTAAAACAAAACTAGTCAGGAAGTCAGGGTTCACGATTCCAATAACATCGCCTAAAAATGGGAAAGTTATGGCAGTTAAGTGTGCTGGACAACTGAGAGGGGGGTGAATCAGTTGTCACCGTGCTTAAACAATTATGCTTCTTTTAAAATATTTACAAGGCACTCAATGATGATCACAATAATGCAGGGAAATGAACAATGGCACATTCAGCATCAGTCACATATATGAGACACAAAGATAGATATTTCCCAAGGAAACCCATACAGGGTAAAAACCTCTTTTTCTTTATATGATAAGTATTATTTACATTCTTTACATTATCATACATTTGAGCACCAACTCATTGTGAGGCTACAACCTATGTTTTGCAAGCTGCAACTTGTTGAGAGAACCANGTTGAGAGCACCAACTCTCTATTTTTCTCTAGCACCCACTAGAAGGAAGCACCAACTCCCTGGTTTCTCTAGCACCAACTAGAAGGAAGCACCAACTCCCTGGTTTCTCTAGCACCAACTAGAAGGAAGCACCAACTACCTGTGTTCAAGCCCCCACTTGAACCTTTGAGGACACCAGTCCTCCCTAGCACCTCCCAACCTCCCTGGATTATGAATATTAAATACTGAAACCTATTACAGTGATATAGTGTCCAATAATAGCTTACCAGTCTCATCATTGTTCTATAAGATTTTGCTACTCAGACCTCCTCGTTGTCTTCCAGCATGCATCTGTTGCCCATTCTGTTCTTCTACTTTTATGCTCTGTGCACCATGTCCATTCACTGCACAGTTCTTCTTCTGTTCTTTTCAGCTGCTACACTCTGATCCTTCTTCATGCATGCATCACCTTCAACAACATCCACAGCAATCCCAACAACAACAACAACTCAATCTCTACTCTGTACTGTGTATTTATATCTTTTTATGCACCTTGTGCATGCAATGGGCGCAATACCTCTGCATACTCACACCGCGTCGATACCCTCCACAACTTGAGTGCTCTGTCTGATCATCATCGTGACTCTTCAGCTTCTCTGCCTGTTTTTCCACTCGTTCAGCATCACTGTATGTTATGCTGAGATTCCTCGGCCTCTCTGGTAGTTGAGACTCTTCGTCTTCTCTGTGACAGTCGAGCTCACCTTCTCTGTTCCAATTACAAGCTTCAATGCTCATCCAACTGTCAATCGCCTCCACGAGCATCTTCATCCCTCTTGAAGATTCCCAGAGACTCTTCATCTCCTCTGTCAATCACCCCAAAGTGTCTTCGAGTCCTCTGGCAGAAACCATCAGTGGTTTCTGGCAGTTACACTGTGACATGCAACAGTAGCCCTCTGATTATGCTCAGATTCACCTGCATCGTTGGATTAACTCTAATGGGTTCTTGTGTTATTTACCCATTTCGCACTTTCGCAATTTGGAGATTCTACGATGAGACATCTTGAGTTTCCATGTCACGAGTTCTGAAACTCTGAAACAGAGCTTTTCTGCGCTAGCTCCTTCCTTTATATGACCATGGTTATGACCAAGCACTTATGCATAAAGCGCTTTCGTGATTTCGCATTTTGTGAATCTGGAGATGAGGCATCTCGACTCTCCAAGTCGCGATCCCCAAAATGTCGAAAAGAAGCTTGTCTGCACGCACTCTTCTCTTCAGCTCTTCGATGGTGTGACCACCGACTGAGACCACGTGCTTATGCATAAAGTGCTTTCGCGATTTCGCATTTCGTGAATCTAGAGATGAGGCATCTCGACTCTCCAAGTCACAATCCTCGAAACCCCGAGATGGAGCTGAGATCAACGGTCCACGATCTCAATGAATCTACAGTCCAAATCTCATCATGAACTCACATCTCGCGAGTTTCCACACCATGCTCCGTTGACTCCAAGTCAGCGACTTGTCTTATGATTCGACGGTCCAGATCTGATCTTAATTTGACAGCTGTGATTAAATCGCGATTTCGCATATAGCGATTTCGATGGTCATGTTTCTTGCCTCTTCAAGTCGCAAGTCGCGAAGCTCTGAAATGGNTTTCTTGCCTCTCCAAGTCGCAAGTCGCGAAGCTCTGAAATGGAGCTAGATCAATGGTCCATAACAAACCTTGATCTGATGGCTTCGATTAAATCGCGATTTCGCATATTGCGATTTCGATGGTCGTGTTTCTTGCCTCTCCAAGTCGCGAGTCGCGAAGCTCCGAGATGGAGCTGGATCAACGGTCCAAAACAAACCTTGATCTGACGGCTGCGATTAAATCGCGATTTCGATGGTCATGTTTCTTGCCTCTCCAAGTCACGATTCGCGAAACCCCGAAATGGCGTGGGATCAACAGTCCCGATCAACACTTGATCTGACGGTCATCGGGAATTGTAAATGGGATCCAACGATCAGAAATGATGCTTCTCCTCCCGAGCTTACTTTGTTCCGCTTACTCTGATCTTGTCATCGATGATCTGCTAACAATCCTCTGCACTATCTCTTCTGAGCTTATTCGAATCTTCTTTGCAGCGTCTTCTCATAATGCCCATCTATTACATACTTTTTGTACTCATGCCATCTTCATTGTTGTACTTGCCATCAATGACAAGCATTCGCTATATGTTCGCTATCTGTTAAATATTTGCCAACAAAGTGTAGTAAAACCCCGATCCCCTCTTCACTAAACTAACGATAGCATGTAAAAAACACCTTCAATGTTGAATGACTAAGATTTCACTATAAACCTGATAGAAAGGTGTAAACATGAGGAAAACTGTAACAACTGGTCACAACCCAGACCCAACTACCCAAAAAAACCGCCATCTAAGTCGATACTCCATAAAGATCGCCAAACAACTCCAACAATAGCAGGATACCAGTTACTAAGAATGATAATCCGCCATTATAACTTCAAAATGAAGTTCAAAAACTTTCCTAATAAACCTCTTGCTTCTTATGATCTCAATTTCCTAGCCACACTTACACACTCCTAATCCCAACATACCATTATAAACAAATTCAAAAATAACTTCACAACAAAACTCCTTACACACACTACCCTTTCACTTTGTTATATGGCTAGAACTATACAAATCCAACAAAGAAACACATCAAGAATTAGAAAGAAATAACACAAAGTCGCTAATCAATTACAAAGAAAACAAATCAAGTCAAAATTATAATATATTGGCAAATCTATGACAATATTAAAAAATAAACAAATAAAAAGAAAAACAAGCATAAAGTAGTTTATAAAATCAGATAAATGCCCAAATGTGAAAAAAGCAAAGAATTTGCTACAAACACAAGCAGATAGAAATCATGACGAACACTACTATACCTGAAAAAATTATAGGCGCGGAAGAGTTTCATATTTCCATCCTTGTTACATCAATTTTCATGCCTTGTTTTTTTTCTCCATACGTGACTTGAGTAGACCTTTTCTAACCGCCTTTTCATCTCGAGTGGTTCAAAATTGAACTTTTGAACAATTCTATATCGGAGCGGGTTAATTTAGGAGTAATCTTTTCTTTAGAGTTATTTTTTAGACAGTTTTTTTGGTGATATGGTTTTAAATTTTTGGTCAATCTAGAATTCTAGTCGATTTTCTAAGCATTTGAGTTAGTTTAAAATAAGACAAACTCTTAATAAAATTTTGAAATGCATAAAACTTTAATCCATACTAAACTCATATTACTCCTGAAAATCTACCCAAATTAAAATGCATAAAACTTTGATCCATACAAATTCTAGAACCGTACAAACATCTATAAACCCTGATCAACACGATCAACGATTAGGCAACAAGGAGATTGCTGACCGAAAGAATGTAGCGAGCCGGTCGGGATACACTCTCTAGTTACCTAGGCATAGTCCTCTTCCCAGGTTCTAAGGAAATAAATTGATCTGGTGATTTGCTCTTTGAATTCTCTCTTCCAGCTCGGGCGGCGACCGAGTAGCANCTGCTAACAATCCTCTGCACTATCTCTTCTGAGCTTATTCGAATCTTCTTTGCAGCGTCTTCTCATAATGCCCATCTATTACATACTTTTTGTACTCATGCCATCTTCATTGCTGTACTTGCCATCAATGACAAGCATTCGCTATATGTTCGCTATCTGTTAAATATTTGCCAACAAAGTGTAGTAAAACCCCGATCCCCTCTTCACTAAACTAACGATAGCATGTAAAAAACACCTTCAATGCTGAATGACTAAGATTTCACTATAAACCTGATAGAAAGGTGTAAACATGAGGAAAATTGTAACAACTGGTCACAACCCAGACCCAACTACCCAAAAAAACCGCCATCTAAGTCGATACTCCATAAAGATCGCCAAACAACTCCAACAATAGCAGGATACCAATTACTAAGAATGATAATCCGCCATTATAACTTCAAAATGAAGTTCAAAAACTTTCCTAATAAACCTCTTGCTTCTTATGATCCCAATTTCCTAGCCACACTTACACACTCCTAATCCCAACATACCATTATAAACAAATTCAAAAATAACTTCACAACAAAACTCCTTACACACACCACCCTTTCACTTTGTTATATGGCTAGAACTATACAAATCCAACAAAGAAACACATCAAGAATGAGAAAGAAATAACACAAAGTCGCTAATCAATTACAAAGAAAACAAATCACGTCAAAATTATAATATATTGGCAAATCTATGACAATATTAAAAAATAAACAAATAAAAAGAAAAACAAGCATAAAGTAGTTTATAAAAACATCACATATAAAAAAAAAATCAGATAAATGCCCAAATGTGAAAAAAGCAAAGAATTTGCTACAAACACAAGCAGATAGAAATCATGACGAACACTACTATACCTGAAAAAATTATAGGCGGGGAAGAGTTTCATATTTCCATCCTTGTTACATCAATTTTCATGCCTTGTTTTTTTTCTCCATACGTGACTTGAGTAGACCTTTTCTAACCGTCTTTTCATCTCGAGTGGTTCAAAATCGAACTCTTGAGCAATTCTATATCGTCGGAGTGGGTTAATTTAGGAGTAATTTTTTCTATAGAGTTATTTTTTAGATAATTTTTTTGGTGATACGGTTTTAAATTTTTGGTCAATCCAGAATTTTAATTGATTTTCTGAGCATTTGAGTTAGTTTAAAATGGGACAAACTTTTGAATAAAATTTTGAAATGCATAAAACTTTAATCCATACTAAACTCAGATTACTTCTGAAAATCTAACCAAATTGAAACGCATAAAACTTTGATCCATACAGATTCTAGAACCGTGTGAACATCAATAAACCCTGAACAACACGATCAGCGATTAAGCAACAAGGGGATTGCTGACCGAAAGAATGTAGCGAGCCGGTCGGGATACACTCTCTAGTTACCTAGGCATAGCCCTCTTCCCAGGTTCTAAGGAAATAAATTGATCTGGTGATTCGCTCTTTGAATTCTCTCTTCCAGCTCGGGCGGCGACCGAGCAGGCCTGGAATTTCAAATTTACCCAGCCTGTGAAGACAAAAATTGATCACGGTTAAATTATTTTCATGCCTGTCACTTCACGTTTTACCCAAAATCATAAATGTCAAAATATTTGTATATTGTGTAAATTTCAGAAGATCCAAGCTGGAGCATTGGAATTTGTAATTTTGGTGTCCATTTACTCCCTCAACTAACATTGTTCAAGTGTCATCAACCTCACTATTGTGCCCCTTCCTAGTTCCTTGAACACTGAAGCCATGAATTATAGTTATTAACCTAGGCGGTATATACTTATAAGCCTCTAATGTGTAAGTACCTACAACAGATTTTGACGGGAAATCTACACTGTTAAACGTCAATTTGACGTTTTTGGTATTTTGATGTTTGTCAATAATGAAGTGTAGATTTCTTATCCACATGTCAAATACGGGTTCAAATCAAAAATACGTCCTGTGGGACGTCAAATTCCAAGCCTGCGACCGAGTAGCACTCCTTTTCCGAGATCCGGGGGACGGACCACGACATTACAGTGATAGCGGCAAGATTCACGGATTGGGCCTCTCCCCTGCCTGAAGCACAGGATGTTTAATCAAGTATAGGTGGCTAGACCGTTGGAAAGCCAGGCGGGAGAAAGACAGGTGGCAGCAATATATAGGCTATTGATAGACGTACACTCTGAGAAGAACCTACCCCTGGAAAAAGGAGGTGAGGTCACCGGCTTCAAGTGTGCTGACAGACAACGAAAACCGTCACGGGCTGGAAGGAGGTGGTGAGTTTTAATTGGATGTAAAAAATGTGCGGTGGCTAGCTGCAATTGGAAGGGCAGTGACAGAGGACGAAGGTCGGGAGAGAACCGTTAAAAGAACGCCTTCGATGTGATCAAACAGATAAGGTGCACACTGAGTTAATCATCATGCTTAATGTTAACCTTTTCACATAGGCTGTGCTACACATTTATAGGACAGACCACTTCACACACTGATTTCTATAGTTCAGTCTTTTTCCTGTTTAACTTGATAATGAACTTTCTCAATTTCTCCAGTGTCCCTTTATTGAATAAGTTATTCCAAGAGCTAGTTGTCAAGATACTTATATAGTTGTTCCTATTATCTTTGAAGGCTTCACACTCTAAAATGAACACACACACCCTTTTTCCGAGGTGCAGAACACACATACTCTTTTTTCTCAAGCTTCAACCTTTCTTCCCAAGCTTCTTTTGGTCTTTTCCAACGCCTAGTTAGTTGATGTGAATTGGTTCTTAATTGAGCAATAAGCATTTTGGCTCTCCAAGCTATATTGGCTCCTATGTACGCTTTTAGATAATGATTGTATGTGGGGTTAAACTCTTCAATATAATATTCTATCTTTCTCCCAAACCCTTTATCTCAAGTTCGCTTGCTAAACCTATCAATAACAAAAACATTTATTATTTATTGTTCGTAAGACACCTTTCAAATGAATATCCCATTTATTAAACCATTTACTATTTTATCGCATCCACATCTTGTTTATTTTACATGTTACCTTGTTTATCCCTTAAATAATGCATAATGCAGTGAATCCACAACACCTTCATAGTTGTAAAGGTAAAGATGCAATAAATTCATGGTAGCACCATTTCATTGTCATGATAGGTAGGCCTGATGTTATTAAGTATGCATGCAATTCCTTGGCTTCTGGCATGCATTCGCTGGTATGCTTGATGCTTCTTGAGATTGTGGGGATGGATATCTTCGTTTTCCTGATCATCATCGTGGCCTTCACATACTATGTTTTATTTCATAGCAGAAAAGCAAAGAACGGAGTCCCTCCAGAATGGCCTTTCGTAGGGATGCTCCCGTCCTTGTTTATACATTTCAACGATCTATACGACGGGATTTCACGAATCCTTATCGGATGTGGAGGTACTTTCATCGTGAAAGGCCTTCCGCAACCTACTGTCCTTACCAGCAATACCGCAAACGTGGAGTACATTCTCACAACTAAGTTCTCAAGTTTTCCAAAGGGTTCCGGTTTCAGGAACGCGTTTACAGACATTTTTGGTGATGGATTGTTTAACGTCGATGGCGAACTATGGATTCAACAAAGGAAGGCGTCTGTGGCAGGGTTTAACTCTGTATGTAGCCTCACTTATGTGTTGAAGTCGGTACAAGATTCCTTGCGCCAAAATCTGATCCCTATTCTGGATAACACCATATCCAGGGGAAGCGCGATCGATCTTCAAGACATATTATTGCGTTTCACATTTGACAACATCTGCAAAATTGCGTTTGGAGTGGAAGTGGGGTGTTTAAGTCCATCTCTCCCGGCCATTCCTTTTGTCAAAGCATTCGACGATGCTATTGAAGCATCCTTTAGTCGATTTATAACGCCTATATTGTGGAGAAAAATCACGAGGCGTTTGGGATTGGGGATCGAAGCGAAACTTCAGTCTGCTCTGAAGACCATCGACCAGTTTGTCATGGAGATCATTTCGTCCAGAAGGGAGGAGTTGGGTATGGAAAAAACTGTGATGTCCGATAGCCGTGCAGATTTATTGTCTATTTTCATGAAATCTCCAGACAAAAATGGAGTCCCGTATTCCGACACGTTCTTACGGGACATTTGTCTGACTTTCATTCTTGCGGGGAGCGATACAACGTCTGTGGCACTTTCCTGGTTCTTTTGGCTGCTTCTTCAACACTCCCATGTCGAAGAAGAGATTTTGAAAGAGATCCACCGCATTTTAAAGGACAGATCAGCTAATGTCAAATCCGGTGAGCCACTTTGTTTCAGCAGGGAAGAGCTGAAAGGAATGCATTATCTTCATGCATCTCTATCCGAGACAATGAGACTTTATCCTCCTGTGCCATTGGTTAGAAAGGAGGCGATAGAGGACGAGGTTTTGCCTGATGGGACGCATATGAAGAAAGGGACCGGTATTATGTACGTTCCTTACGCCATGGGACGAATGGAAAGCATCTGGGGCAGAGACTGCATGGAATTCAAGCCAAACAGATGGCTTAATGATGAGGGCGCTTTTGTGAACCAATCTGTTTACAAATATCCTGTTTTCCATGGAGGCCCTCGAATGTGTGTAGGGAGAGATTTTGCATATCTGCAGATGAAGCACATAGCTGCATCCATCTTATATCGTTACAGAGTGAGACTGGTTAATGAAGGTGAACAAGTGAAATATAAGGTTGGTGCATTGACCCTCTTTATGAAGAAGGGGCTAAGGGTGACGTTACAAGCCAGGTAACAACGAAATTTGGGTTTAAATGATGTGTAGTTTGGGTTTATATGATGTGTTACAGCATTTTGATGAGATTTATTTCAAGTAATTATATTATTGTTATAGTATGTGTTTAGCATTTATGGTTATATTTATATGACGAGATTTTGTTCTTGTTATAGTATGTGTTTGAATAATTTCTTTGGATTTGGGGTTTAGTTTTATTTAAGTGTTATGTTTATGTAACTTTTATTATATAAGGGATTTTTTTTTTATCTATGTAATGTATATAATGAATAATCTTATTATTAGAAATATTGTGAAATGTTCTTGCATGAGATTGAGTTAGTTTAGTTAAGTTAATATTATGCTTATGATGTGATTCAGTTGTAGATTTATAATTATTCTATTCTTCTCTTTTCAAGTAGTGAGGGAAGGAAAGATTTCATATTGTAGAATTTAACTTGTTATAATTGTCAAATTGCATATTTAATATCATTGAAATTAGGTTGCATATTGTATAAATTAACTTGTTATAATTTCCAAGTTGTATATTAAATATCATTGAAACTTGGTAAAATTGTGCTTATTTAATATCAATAAAACTTGGTAAAATTGTCAAGTTGTGTATTTAATATCAATAAAACATGGATAGAAGTTTAGAGTCATCATGCCTTGTAATTAACCCATTATAATTACCAAGTTGCATATTTGATATCATTGATAGCATTATTGTATAAATTAAACTCTTATAATTGCCAAGTTGCATATTTAATATCATTGAAACCTAGTAAAATTGTCAAGTTGCCTATTTAATATCAAGGAAACTGGGTAAAATTGCCAAGTTGCATATATTTAATATCACTACATGGCAAGATCCATTTATACATTGAAAGTAAAGAGTTATTATGCCTTGTAATTAACTTGTTATAATTCCCAAGTTGCATTTTTAATATAATTAAAAAAACTGATAAAATTGCCAAGTTGTTTATTTAATATTAGTGAAAACTAGTAAAATTGCCAAGTTGTGTATTTAATATCAGTACAAGATTCATTTCTACATTGAAAGTTCAGAGCCATTATGCCTTGTAATTATCTTGTTATAATTGCCAAGTTGCATATTTGAGGTGTAGGCTGAAGGGCCAATGATATGACCCTTTGCCGACAACCCTTTCCAGTGACCTCACCTTATGTCGACAATCGCCCCTTTTTCCATCTATGACCTTTGACCTTCGGGTGGCCAACAAAGAATGGGCGTGCCTCCATGAATGTCATTTAATTTGGACCCTTGCAAATTTTTTCGATGACATGCATTCAATTTAGACCTCACCCAAACCAACCACCAACTCAAAACAATGAGCATGAATCCCTTCCTCGCCCAGTTTATTTCCATTGAAGAATTCAAACTCCAAAAACTAGGCTGAAATCCAAGGTTTTGGGCCAAAAACTAGGAAGAACTCCAAAGCATTGGACAATAACATGGCAACTAACGCAGTCGAACTCCAAAAACTAGGGAAACTCCACAGGTTGGTTATATATCAAACCAAAATTGGAAGTGCCCCTGTGTCTTTTTTTTCCCAATAGTAAATCAATAAATCATCTAATTCAGAAGGAATTTCTCCTATCAAGGAATTGAAAAAGAGATCCAAATATGTAAGAACTGGAAGCTTCCCTAGATATGTAGGAATAAGGCACAAAAATTTGTTATTTGAGTAATTGAGATTGATAAGTTAATTTCATAATAGAATGTCCAAAATTACACCCAAAAATACTATACTACATCAGATTTATTGTAGACATGAAAAGCAACCATAATCTTGTTGAAAAGGAAAAATTTTAAAGAAAAATTTAAAAAAATGTTATTTGAGTAATTGAGATTGATAAGTTGATTCCATAATAAAATGTCCAAAATTACACCCAAACATACTATACTACATCAGATATATTGCAGGCATGAAAAGCAGCCATAATCTTGTTGAAAAGGGAAATTTTTAAAGGAAAGTTATAAGAAGATGGTCAAAAATCATAATTTAAAGAAAAACAAGGTAGTGCAATGTGATCGTAATTCTATTCAATGGTTTAAAGAGCATGGATTACATGGTAATGAGTGCAATCAAAGTTAAAATTTGACATCTGTCTTTCCTTTTCAAGGAATGTACATATAATCACTCAAAACTAGTAATGCCCTTATTTTAGAGTGTAAAAAATACCTATCTATGGTGCAATTAACTAAGTAGTTTCTAGTTGTAAACATTATCTATCTATAAACTTTCATGTTACTAGAAAAGTCGCTCATTGAATTTCTTTAGCCAATTATTAATCCTAACTAATTATTAGACACAAACTGAGTGTATTGTAATAATCATGGTTGAGTGTATTTGAAACTAGATGTTGTTTTGTTGAAATGGTGCATTAAAGAAAGAATAAAAGAAAATGTTATACTCAAGGGTTTTTCTGTTCTTTTGTTGGAGTGTTTTTTTTCTAGTTTTACTATCCTTCGCCTATACATGTGATTATTCCAAAGAAGAAATTGTGATTGACTATATATCCCTTATATATATACATCCCAAAAAATAAGTAAAGTGTTTGGTGGGGTGCATATACATTGTTTTTCATATTTCCTATCAAAATTACTGTACTCATCAAATTCAAACAAAAAACTAATGTGGTTTCTACTTATATATTGGTCCTGCTAGATATATCAAACTGAAAAATAACTAAGATAGACAATATGAAAATGTTGAGACTGATCCATGAAAGATCATTATCCATACTTATTTGGAATTTGGTGGGTTCCTAGAATAACAAAGGGTAGTAAGGTCAAACCCCCAACGTGTAGTTTTCCTAAGGTTCTCCTTAACCACTATAACCTTGAGATCCAACTTTTTGTTGATTTCCATGTCGGTGAACTAGGCTGCAATATTTTTACCTTATCTTCTAACACATCAATCAACCATGTTTTTATTGGTTATAGATTGTTTATAAACCACATTTCTATTAGATGATTCATCCTGTAGAAACCATGAACA
>JASDQU011176740.1:20835-31978 GCA_032191745.1 Picea mariana
ACATGATGAGACAATCATATTATTATCTTGATCCACACAAAAATATTTTCTTCTTTAATCATAAAAATATTAAAATGAAATAATTTAAAAAACTAAAATCTTATATCGATATGTCCATAGGCACTTCCAAGAGGAATATTCATCTCTGGGTTGTTGAGATAATCTATCCCTATATAGGGATAATCCTGAATTGAAACCACTTGGCGCTCCCACCAAGCGAAAAATGCATCATCCCAAGGATCACCTAGGTGTCCTCCTCCCTTCCTGGGAAGTACCTCGGTCCACTGATATATTGCACGATATCTCTCATAATGTGGATGGATGTTCACTTTTGGACTCATAATGGGTACTCTACCAGAGAAAAAGAAGCACAAGAGGCTTCCAAAGTTGAAGTCCTTCATTTTCCCCTACTTTCACCTTGTAAACTAGGCCTCCATGCATGTCATAAGCATGTTATTTCATGTTAGGAAATGAGAAATACTTTCACACTAAACCTAACATAAGAGAGGAAGAAATATTTAAACAAGAATGTAAATGAMAAWTACAACACACASTACGCAAAGGTTTAACCCTGGAAACACAAACAGGAAAACCATAATTCCTTGAGTGTTCTTCTCTCTTATTTCCTTATTCATTCACCTAACCTTTCCTAACCTTGGTCTACACCTAATACACAATCGACATCATACCTTCTTTATTTACATAAGAACAATGATGTATCCAATTTGACTTACATCTACATGACCAACAACCTCTAAATTCTTGATCAGTGATTCTATGATTATCTTTTATAACATTACAACACACCTTCTTTATAGGATTTATAGTAGGATAAACCCTGAAGAAAAGGAACCCAAAGATAGTTACAGATCCACACAGATCATTGGCTACAAATCCTATGAATCTCAAGATTTTGTTACATTTAACTCCCAAGTTAGATTACAAGTCAACTATTGGTCGACCTTCATTCAGTCTTCAATCGATTTCCACACTCCCACATGTCGACCTTGTTGTGTCGGTTTCTTCACTTGGGTGAGCAAAAAAATGGCACTTGCATGCCTAGTTGGGCTTGCTAGACAAGACAAAATTTCGTGAGTGGGTTAAACAAGCCAAACACATGTAATAAACAAAGAAACAAACTAAAACATCTAAGAAATAAAAGTTAGAATGCATAAGAAACTTAGAACCATAAACAATCAACCAATGACCAAGATAATGCCACCAATGGAAAACTATACTAGTTGGAAAAAAAAATGTAGAGAAAAATGAGGACTTATGAGTCCCCTCTTCCTCCTTTGGAGGGCTCTTGAGTTCCCTAATGGAGAGCTCTTCTTACAATGGAATAAAAATGAAAAATGATGAAGAAAACCAATGCCTATTCCCTCAAGAGGTGAGTGGAATGACCTATTGCAATGATGCTTGAATAGTCCAAGGAGAAAAGAGGATTCTCAAGGAATAATTGAGGCAATATAACAATACTATAAAGATCTTGGTTTTTTAGTGCACCCATGGCTTTCATTTATACCATTTCTTCAAGGAAAAATATAATTGGTTCTTGGTGTGAACAAGGGACCTTTTAGGGCACCATTTGGTCCTTGACCAGTCCCCCATTTGGATTTCGCTCATATATAGAGGTTAAATCAGGTTGGGAGCTGGTCCATAAGGGGTTGGGGGCTGACAAGAACCATAAATGCACCATTCATAGGAGTGCATGAATTTTCTCGTACACAGGAAAAATATAATTGGTTCTTGGTGTGAACAAGGGACCTTTTAGGGCACCATTTGGTCCTTGACCAGTCCCCCATTTGGATTTCGCTCATATATAGAGGTTAAATCAGGTTGGGAGCTGGTCCATAAGGGGTTGGGGGCTGACAAGAACCATAAATGCACCATTCATAGGAGTGCATGAATTTTCTCGTACACAGTCACACATTTGGTGTATTGTGCACTCTAATGGCTTTGTTGGCCTGTGCATTGTGCACGCGCTTCCTTTAGTGAATTTGCAAATTGTGTAGTTTTTTCCTTTTGAAATGTATTTTAATGCTACAGTTAAACTAATTGTTGTTGGCATTGATGTATTTCTGTAATCATTTGCATGCAATGTTGTGGACAAAATTTCAGTGATAACAGATGCCCCCCGATGTGTGAGGTTAGGAGCATACATATAGCCGAAATACATCAATGTTTCTTCTATTGAGAGTGCCATTGTAATGAAGAGTGCTGAGAGTAATTGAAAGAGTGATCCATTGAAGGGATAGGGGAAACTGTGGGACCCAAAATTTTGTCTAGGGGAAAATAAAATAAAATATGTATACAAACAAGACAGGCATGCTCCATGCTCGTGTCATCTAACCAAAACTTAAGATGGTAACTAAAGGTGTATGCTGGTGTAGATAATTGCAGCACCCTCTGAGAAGTTGATAATGCCATATGACAATTCTAAATGGTGAACATACTCTAAAGTGAGGCAATGATGCCTGTAAGAAGTGTCGATGAATTGTAGGCATTGATGGCCTACCAAATTCAAAGGTGGCTGGTATAAAACAACTGCAATAGTCGCATAGTAAGATCCACTGTAACATGAGATTTTGCTGAAGTCGAATGTTATGGGGGGTCAAAGGAATCAAATAAAAATGATTATTCTCTTCGTGTCATCCGAGACTCCTCTTTGTAAAGGTAATGAGAATCAAGATACTATCGCCCTTCTGGAAATTGTGTCGATGTCGACAGAAAGGGAGATGTGACTCCAAGAAGAAAAGGGATTCGTGAAATCCAATAATATGAGATCAGGTACCGATAGGGAACATGAACGAAGTCAATATGTAGTGAGACTCAAGACTTCCCTTGGTTGGGGTATGTTGAAGGATGATTGGTAGAAACCGTAAACCTATATCTAGTGTAAGGGGGATGACTAGATATGGGGTTAAACTGTGCCAGAGGCTTGACAAAGTGGACAAACTCAGAGATCAGGGGTACATGGATTTTGGGATACTTAGGGTTTGTGAACGATGTCAAAATGAAAAAAAGAGAGTGGATGTCCCAACCAAGGGCAACATGGGTTGCTTTGCCGGGAAAAAGAAGGTCATCGGGGATGATGACAAAAAGATGAGTAAATGTTGGAAACAACACATTTTTAAAATTACCAAATAAATAAAGAATAATTGGGGATGATTGTATAGATACAGAAATGGGTTCCCCAATGCAAGATGGCTTGGCCTGTGAGGGCGCAAGTTGCGAAGAGAATCGGTGGAGGGTGGGGGCCCCATGTGTGGGTTTATATATGAGGTAAATGAATGGAGGGCAATCTGCAAATGGGAAAACTGACGGTGGATGAGATGGAGGGATAATTATACTGCAGAGGTGCAGTCAACAGAACCAAGATGAGATAACCTGGGAGCCCATTGGGAAATCTAGCAATATGATGAGAAGAAGTATGTGGCTTATTCTCATAAGTGCATAAGATTATCAAGACTCCCATCCCTAGGGGTGAAAGAAGCACGAGTGTCAAGTTTCCAGGGGGAACTATGAATGGGACAACTCATGTGGGGGAGAGTGCTACCGGGTGACAACACGAAAATGCAGCAGAGGTGACGGTACTATGGAGCTGAATGTAAGGACCCTAAAGGTGAACACCAGAGGGTGTCACTGGGAGATGCAATTGATTTTTAGAGGGGATAATTACATGCCAGTGTCGAACATATACCTGAAGGGGTAGCGTCGTTTGTGATGACCAAGTACCTGCACACATAAAAAACCAAATGCCCGACGTGAACAATATTTGATGATAAAGAACATATAACAACTATCTGATAATTTTGAACATGAGCATGCCTACCTGGACTTGATGTGAGAAAAATGCTCCTCTAGGGCCAAGTTCAGATGATTACCCGAGGAATGTGACTGAGTGTGGAAGTTTGGAAAATGGGACTATATATGGCTGGTGGGCCCACAATGCCATCTCATGTGTACCCTTCGCTATAGTGATTTGACGAGATAATTTGGAGGATATTTGGAGATTACGAGAGCTCGAGTCGACCAATCTGGAAGTTGTGAGAGTCAAGTTAGTGGTCCCATCCTCCCGCGTAGTGTGAATTTTGTAGAATTTAGTTAGGGGGTGTATGGATGACCGTACAAGGGTATGTTCATGTAGGGGCCCACCAGTGCACAGGAAAAGGAAGAATATATGCGCGTAGATGTGGGTATAATTCCTTCTCCCGTGCATAGTGTGCGGTTGTGATTGACACAGATGCACATGTGGGTGTGGGGAAGGGGAATACAAGTGTGCCTGAGATGCATGCCTGTTAAGATGATAGATGCACACTGTGCATAACTGTGTCTTAGATAGATGTGCATTAGTGTGCAGCTGTGTAGAGGACAGGTGCACATGTGTGTGAACCTGTCAGGGTGGCAGTTGCGCATTGATGCACAACTATTTCTCATACTGTTGCACATTAGTGTGAAACTATGCAAAGAATAGGCGTGCACATGTGCACACCTGTATGGGTGAAAATCATGCATTGGAAACAAGGCTAAGGGTGTTTGAAATTTTGAATTTTTTGATGTTTTAGATGGATGACGAGGGTTTACCAAGTGTTTTTGTGTGGATGTAGGTGATTAGCAGGGAACTATGCCAGTCCATTGGAGAGAGAGAAACTGGGAGCATCTCCGAGAGGCGGTGAGAGAGCATCCGGACGTTCAGAGACACTTGGCAGCCTGTGGGTTGCTCAAGTTCTTCGACTGTCCCTTGATACGATCACAAGAGTTCCTGATGCAGTATCTTATAGCTATGTGGAGCACTGCTCTATAGTGTTTCATCATTAGGGGACAACAACTAACACTCTCAGCTATGGAGGATGTATATTTTCTAAAGGGGCTCCCATTCTGGGGGATGGCCCTTCCTGCTGACCCCTAACTGCTAGGGGATGAGAGATTGGTCGACTTTTTGCATCGCTACTAATCGGGACCGAACCCAATGTTTGTTTCAGTCATTCATATTGAGGTGATTAATGAGATCTTGACTCAGTGCATTTATGCCATGGTAGTGAGGATCATGGAGAGGGTCCTGGACGGGGATCATTTTTCCTGGGGGTTGATGTTGCATGCCATGATGATGGGGAAAATTCACCATTGTCGGACCACCAACTCCAGTGACTTTGCATTTGGGTTGATACTGGTGGCCTGGGTTTTAGAGAGGGTTCCCCTTTTGCGCCCTAGGATTTTGCTAGCACCTTCAGGGTCAAGTGATCCGAGTCTGATGCGGTGGGCCCATGTGTTGGCGCGACATAAGGGAGGAGAGGGCGACCATTACTTCACAACCATTGTGGCATGCATGTGGCATCATATGCCATAGGTGATACTATGGTACCCCACATGATCCTGACATGATGCTACCTCTTGGAGAGGTTTGGGATCAGAGAGGTATGTTTATGTATTTACGTTTTATTATTTTGATAGCATAGCATATGATTATGTATATATGGGTGATAACTCTACCTTTGGTGTTGTGTTGTAGATGTGGGTCCCCGAGGCCGTGAGGCAGAGATGGTTGGGGATCCAAATCACCAGGGACCAATGCGATCGTCGTAGGTAGGACAGAGGCGCAAGCGAGATGATATTGGTGATGGACCAGCAAATGAGCTGAGGGCAAGCCAAAGGCGAAGACTATATGACACTGGTGTTGGACCAGTGCATGAGCTAGAGTCAAAGGCTGGAGGGGGGATGGGGGACCTTCATCAATGGTTCAAGGAGGTTCTACAGGGTGTGCCACAGGGTATGTGGGCCCACATCCAAGATGAGAGGGTCCTGGAGTAGTGTGTGGGTGTGTTGACGGAGTGGTAGACCTTGATCCGCCGAGCAGATGTATCGCGGGCAGCGATGACTGGTTGACTGCTCTCTAGACCTGGAGTACCCCCAGTTGGTGGGTTGCCTCCATCTAACAGAGGACCTAGCAGGGGAGCTCTAGGGTAACCATGAGTGCTGGGTGTTGTATTTGTATAGGCTTGCGAGCCCATTTTGTACAGGGTAGTTGATACCCATTTTGTATAGGGTATGGGGTACCCATTTTGTACCTATAGGGGTGAGGGGACTCACTGGCCTACGGGTGATGTATTTTGTATATTGTAAACATTTATGACATTATTGAGGAGATATATATGTATGTATGTATGTATGTATGTATGTATGTATGTGTGTACACATATTATTGGCTCATTTTATGTCTTGATGTGTTTATGTTTTTGATTATTTATGATGTATAATATATATGTTGTGAGAGATGTATGATGATTATGTATATGTGCTAATTTTTTGATGTGATAAATGCCAATCTAACACTAGGTTAGCCATATTATCTTCTATTTTATTAAATTGTCTTGGAATATGTGTAAATGTGATTGAATCAAAGTTGCGAGATAAGAGTCTAACTTGTAGGTATTTGCGAAAGAGGCAAGGATCATGGACATGATATACATTGTTGAGCTGCAAGACAACAAGCTGGGAATCTAGTAAAACAATAAGGTGACGAATGTGGAGGTGACTAGCCTCGGCGAGGAGACCAATGACGATGACGTATTCTACTTGTTTATTGGTGGCTGAGCCCAAACATATGCCGTTGGATTTGAGTAGTACATGTGAGGGGGTATAAAGGGTCGAAGCGGCTGGAGCGACATTCTTTTTCCAACAATTATCACCATTAGCATAATCAATGTGGTAGGACAATGGCGTATGCATCTGTCAATAACATGGATGGTATATCAGACATGAAGAGTGGTGGCAAAAAAAGAAGACTAAAAAATATACAAATGTGTACAAAGAAAAATCCTAAGGTAGAATGGCTACGCTCAGGTGTAAAACTTCTTTAAGTACAACCCATTGATGATTTCTTTGAGAGGATATCCTTCTAGAGAGACCCGAGTGTATACACCTTTAGTGAGGCACTGGTGGACAATGAAGGGTCCATGCCATAATGACTCGAATTTCCCATGGCCGAGAGTATCGTGGGTGATATCGTAGGCTAGGACAAGATCTCCTTCATTGAATGAACGAAGGTTGACATGGTGGTCGAAGGTGGTTTTGGACCATTTTTTAGCTGCCTCATTGTTCTGTAATGAAGACTGATGATATTCATCCAACGACTCTAAGGTCAACAAGCGTTGCTCCATTGGAGCTATGTTAGGTAATAATGCGATGGTAGTGTGTAACATGGGAATTTTTCACTCGATAGGAAGGATGGATTTGATCCCATGGATGAGGTTGAACGGTGTAAAATTGATGGCAGTTTTGACTGCTATGCGATAAGCCCATAACGCTAAAAACAACATATGATTCCAGTTGGTCTTATGTTTGTTGACAGTACACTGTAGCATGGTTTGGAGGACTTTTTTGAAAGCCTCGACCTGTTTGTTGGACCGAGGGTAGTATGGGGAGGCAAATGCATGGGAGACGCCTAACTTTGAGGAGAGTTCTATGAAGATCTTGTTCTCAAAGTGTTTATTTTGATCGGACACTAACTGTAGTGGAACTCCAAATTGGGTGATGACATGGTTTAAGAAGAAACGCGCTACTATTTCAGCGGTATTGTTTAAAGTGGGCATGGCTTCGACCCATTTTGTAAAGTAATCAACTGCCATGACAATGTACTTGTGTCCATTAATGGATGGAGGATTGCAATTCATGAATTCTATGCCCCATTTGTAGAAGGGGTCGACGATGATGACTGGATGTATAAGAGCGGGTGGTGATCGTGCTTTGTTTGCATAGAGATAGAATTTTCACATTGCTTGACATCGTGGATGTAGTCATGAAACAACGTGGGCCATGATTTTTTGGGCGGTGGACATACCCAAGAGGTGACCACCACAAGAGCCTCTATGGAAATCGTTCAAGACTATGTCAGCTTCATCGATGTCCAGACATCAACGAAGTATGGTATTGACCCCACATCGGTATAAGATGTCTCCGATGAGGAGGTAGCAAGGGGCCTGATGGCGAATACACCGACGATCGTCTTGAGAGAGATGAGACCCAAAATTCTGTGTCTGAAGGTAGATGATAAGGTCACCATACCAAGGGTTATTAGAGGGGATGAAGAAGAGGTGTTCGTCGGGAAAATCCATATTGACGGGTGAAGCTTTAATGTCTGAGGGAAAAGCCGTAATGAATTCTGTGAGGATGAGCACTTTCTTGCTTTTGGGAGTTGAGAACTCTAGGTCATATTCTTGAAGGATGACGATCCATCGGGAAAATTTTCCATTAATTTGTCATCGACTAAGAAAAAACTGCATGGGGTTGGAATCTGCTACGACTTTGGTAGTTCAGAGCAATATATATTGTCGCAATTTTTGGACTACAAGGACAACTGCGAGGACAAGTTTCTCATCATGATTGTATTTTAGGGGTGGTCCTAGAAGATTTTTATTGATGTAGTAAATGACATGTTCTCACCCATCATCCCCTAATTGGACGAGGACTCCTACTACTGAGACGATGGAGGCTGACAAGTAGAGGATGTTGGAGGACTAATCAAAGGGGAATTGGATAGGGCCACTTTCAAATAATCAAAAGCGGTTTGAGCATGTTCATCCCATCAAAATGGGATATCATGACATAGTAAGAGGAGGAATCCATCCATCTGAGTGGTGTAATCTGGGACAAAGCGATGTAAAAAGTTATCTTTGCCTTGTAGGCTCTGCAGTTGGCATAAATTCCTAGGTGGTGGAATTTCTGTGATAGCTTGGAGCTTGAGGGGGTCTACCGTGATGCTGAGTTGGGAAACAATGAACCCAACTAGAAGGCGTCCGACGGTGATGCAAAATACACACTTGAGGAGGTTCAAGTGGAGATTGTACTGGTGACATCGTTGAAAAATGATGCATAATTCATCTAAATGTTGATTTCGCTTCTTGGATAGAGCAGTGAGGTCATCAAAATAAGTGAGGATGATGCGAGAAAGATCATGGAAAACATAAGTCATGGCCTGTTGAAATGTAGAACCTACATTCTTGAGTCCAAAAGGTATGACATGATAAGAAAAAGTACCCCACGGGATAGTAAAAGTGGTTTTATAGTGATATGCTAGATGGATTTGGATTTGATTTTAGTCGGGAACCCATCCATGAAGGACAAAGCCTCATGACCGACACAGTCATCGATAATTTGGTCGATGAAAGGGGTTGGAAAGTTGTCTTTGGGACAAGCATGGTTGATATCGCTAAAGTCGGTGCAGACATGAATAATGCCCTATTTTTTTGTTAACAGGGATGGGGTTGGAAACCCATGAGGTATACGCAATGGGGTAAATGAACCCAACAACACGTAACTTGTCAATTTTTTCTTTGATAGCTGCAACTTTGGATGGGTGAAGGGGGTGCTACTTTTGACGAACTGGGGTGACATCTGGCCATGTGTCGATGCGATGTTCGACTATAGACAAATTGAGGCTAGGCATATTTGTATATGACCAAGCAAAAATATCCTGGTATTCTTGAAAGAGAGCTTTGTAAGCTATGAGTTCATCAGGGGAGCATGCGACGCCAATGGTGATTTTGTCTACGATTCATGGTTTGATGGAAATGTTGATTTTGATGGTGGGGGAGATATTGGCCATGTTTCCTTCTTCAAAAGCATCTGGGGTAGGAATAGGTTTGTTGAACCAGTCTATATGCCCTGAAGGAATAAAATCCTTGGTTTCGATTGCACATATGGAATCTTGAATGGGGGGTTGAAAGGCCTCCTGTGAGAGAAAAATCCCTCAGTGATGGAGCACATTCCATGGGAAATTAGGGGTAGTGAGTTCCTCCAGGATATCTTCGTCGTAGTGGAAAATACGAGAATATAGGGGGTCTGAGGAGGTGACAGGGGGGATTGTCAAAGTGGTATTTTCCTCAAGTGGCGAAGACGTAGAGGGAATATCGGATACAGGGTGTGATGGATCACTTGACATAAACCAAATGTCAAGACAGTGTGGGTGATAGATTTTGGTAGGGGGGAATATTTCTTGTGGGAAATGTACCGGAGAATTGGGAGGATTTGGGGGAATATACTCAGATAGTCGATTTGTGAACCATGGAGGAATGGGAAGTGACTCAAGTTCAAGGGAGGTGATATTGACAATATCTACAATTGGTGATTTGGTCAGATGTGGTTGTACATGGTTAAATGACGACCTCAGTATGCAACAATAAAAGGACATAACTATGTAAAGTGAGCAAGTGAGTCATAAAGGGTGCAAGGGCATCTCATCCATTCGGGGATTGAGGAAGAGAAATAACGAATGTCAATGATGTGAGAACCAGAAAGTGGTGGTGGAGAGGGCTTGTGCTGAAAGGTTTGGCCTATTGCAGCTAGCGTCTGGAAAAACTGAGGTAGAGTTGGGAAATGATGAATGTAGTGACCATATTCTGAACAGATGGCACAAGCAAATTTGGTTTGCAACCCTTTACTTTCTGTAGTGGTGGATAGAGTAGTATCATTAGACATGATTGGTGAAGTGGCGAGTGATGTGGTTTCTCAAGGGAGTTGGATCAGATTGTGTAACTCGGGAAGAGTAGGACATCTATTAGTGGGGTGTACCTCTCTTTCACATAGTGTGCAAGGAGGTTGAACTTGGGGAGGAAGTGGAGTTGTGGGATATTTCTTCTTCCATTTACCCCCAACAACGACAGTGGTGCTAGCAGTTGGGGGTGAGGGTGGTGCGCCCAGAGCTTGTACTAGAATTTTCATCAGGATTATCTTTGGCTGAGAAGGGAGAGATGGTTGAGGAACCATCACGGGTGGGTGCAGATACCATACAAGGATGGAAAGCACCATGTTGGGATGGGTAAGCGTCACGACTACCTGAAATGATCGAACTTTAGGTGGGGGGTAGAAGAAGGGAATTTGAGTAATGTCTTGAGAGATTGTCTCCCAAACCAGGATTTTCCCCTAGAAGGGGGGGGGGAATCAGGGATAAGTGGTGTCATAGGGTTCTCAAGGAATTCCTGAAACAATGGTTCTTCAACTGGTGGAACGTTGAGGTGTGGAGAGGCCTCATTGGGAGGAATGGTGTCTCCGATGTCAGTTTCATTAGAAGATACAACACACACTTGTGTTGAAGGGTATATGAGAGGTGGTGCTCCATGGTATTCCCCTAGCAAGGATGGGTCCT